>VBRH01000110.1:103157-113584 GCA_014578085.1 Cardamine resedifolia
TTTTTTTTCAGTTTTCAATTTTCATCAAATTCTGGAATAAGTTTACTGTCAGGATGAAATCTAGACATCAATGCGACGATTAACAAAAGCGTGTCATCATGCTACATGGTAAAAAGGGGCAGCTTTATAGTGTCCCGACTCCATAAAAAAAAAACTTAGTGAGAAGCAGAAGCAACTTCCTCGCAATTTTCTGATTCAGAATCATCTTCAGAGAAACTTGGGGGTTTAGGAGTGAGGCCTAATGTCTTGAACATGAGCTGGTCGGTGTCATAATCATTGTTTGGTGTGGTTAAAAGTTTCTCTCCGGTGAATATAGAGTTTGCACCAGCAAGGAAACACAGTGCTTGCTCGGGCATTGAGAACCGGACTCTACCAGCAGATAATCTCACCATTGCTTTTGGCATTACTATTCTTGCTGTTCCAATCATCCTGATCATCTCCCATATCTCAACCGGCTGCAGAAAAAAACACAAAAAGGTTTTCAAAACACAAAAAGGTTTTCATTGCATTTTGTGTGTGTTTAGATTGTGGAGATATTATACCTTCTGGTCTTCAAGAGGAGTGCCTTTCACTGCAAGCAGAGCATTAATAGGCACACTCTCAGGGTGAGATGGAAGTGTTGCCAGTGTGTGTAATAAACCTACTCTGTCCTCCTCTGCCTCTCCAAGCCCTATGATTCCTCCTGTTTATTGGTAAAAAGAAAAACACTTTAGAACATATTTGTTGTTCGTATCTATGTATTTTATCAAATCAATGAATATTGGGAAATTGTGAGTCTAATGACCAAGATGGAGACAGGTTTCAGCTCACTAGTTCTATAGAATCAGAGGCAGACAATAATAAGAAAACCAGGATTTTTTTTTTTGTTTTCATATCAAATTACCTGAACAGACATTGATTCCAGCCTCACGAACATGCTCAAGAGTTTCAAGGCGGTCGTCATAACTTCTAGTAGTGATGATGTTTGGGTAGTACTCTCTTGAAGTATCAAGATTGTGGTTATATGCAGTGAGGCCAGCCTTCTTTAGCTCTAAGGCTTGTTGCTTCTCAAGCATCCCCAAGGTGCAGCACACTTCCATCCCCATGCCTCTGTTGTAAAGTGGGAGTCCAGAAATATAAGTATAAAGTTGTTGCAGCCAATTTAAGAAGTATTAGAATTAGTCAGATATTGGCAACAATATAATAATATATGGGCACCTTATTTCTTTGACGTATTCAAGTATTTGGTTGAAGTTGGTTTTTCGTCCTACAGTCTCTCGCCATGCAGCACCCATGCAAAAACGTGTGCTACCAGCTTCTTTTGCCTAACAACACATCAAATTTGTAACTTCAAATCAGAAAAGCTCATTACATTTCCTAAAGGTTTTTCATTAAAACATTCCCCCGGATCCTACATTATCAGTTGTCATCATCCTCAAGCTTTAGAGAGAAAAAAAATAAACAGCTACACAATGCATCTTAGACTCATATAGAATAAAAGCAAAGGTCGACAATGGAGTAATATTAAGAAAGCTTCTGCCAACTCTAGCATTCTTCATGTTTCTTGTTGATACATTGTGTTAAGGAATATACATACAGCAAATAAATAGAGAAGAAAACTGCTAACCTTCTTTGCTGCATCAATGACAGCGTCCTTGGACATGAGTTTTTGCGCCTTCACTCCAGTGCTATATCGGGATGACTGAGGACAATATGAACAGTCCTCACTGCACCCACCAGTCTTTATGGAGAGGAGAGTACATTGCTGTACCTCCCTGAAGTTATGAGCATGTCTATGAACCTGAGCCTGAAACACAAAGAAGCCACACGCCATCATTGAAGGCATAAACTAATAGCAATCAAGGGACATAAAAAGACAACATTTTGGAATACACTAAACATCTCCCACTAGATTCCTGTAATTTAGACCAAAAGTTTCAAAATTCCGGGTCAAATTTAAACTAAATATTGAAGCTTTCCTCGGATTTTTTTTTTGTATTAGACAGAAACCTAAAGCTTTCTAGTCCAAATTTGTGAACTAGAGGAGCTACAACAACAAAGGGAAGAATGCATTGAGTGAGTGAGTGACTGAGATTACTCCATGGAAGAGGAGGTCAAGAACAGGGGAATCATAGACAGCCTTGATTTCATCTCTACTCCAGTCATTTCTGGGACCTTCTCTGATAGCTCTCTCAGCTTCAGCTGAAGCTGCTGATGAAGAATAACAAGAAGCAGACTGAAGACCCGAGAGAGAGGATCTCAATTGAGATCGAAATACCGATCGAACAAGCATCATTCGATGTGCAAATCAGATGACGAAGAAGAAGAATGAGATTTGATGTTTGTGCTAACGCTCCTCCACTTCAGTCTATTCATGATGTCTCACCTAACGTCCTTGAAATTTCCGCCTTGTGTGGATCCTACGAGGCCCATTAATATATGTTGGGCTCAATATAGTAATCAGCTAAACGACGACGTTTTCTTTATATCCTCGTTCTAGACTAGCCGGAGCCGCCGTGAGAGAGAGAGAGAGAGAAGGGGGAAGAAATGAGCGGCGGAGGAAACAACGTCGTTAACAAAGTGTTCTACGCGACGTCGTATCATCCTATTCAAGCCGGCAGTATCGACGGAACCGATGTTGCTCCACATGATAACGGCGTCCGTCGAGCTCTTCTCTGTTATAACGCCGGCTTATGTAAACTCCTCTCTTTCTCTCTCTGTTCCTCATTCCACTTTTATCGCTTGGTTTCTAAATTCAAATTTTCATTGATTTGGTTTGGTTTGGAAGATGATCCTTCTGGTGATTCGAAAGCTATCGGAGATCCTTACTGCACTCTCTTCGTGGGTCGCCTCTCTCATCATACTACGGAGGAAACTCTTCGTGAGGTAATGATTGGGAATTTCACTTAGTTTTAATCTTTCGCACAATTGTGTGTGTTGAGTATGATTTTGGATGTTTCTTCTTCGTTGTAGGCTATGAGTAAGTATGGCAGGATTAAAAACTTGCGCTTGGTCAGGCACATTGGTAAGGTTCTGCAATTGTTCTGCTTACGAAATTTATCATCTTTCTTTAGTTTCTGATGGTTTGTTGCTTTACAAAACTGTGATTACAAACTTCGACTAATTCCCACATTGTGTAGATCTGTCAGATTACAAATTCTTCTCTTCTTGTTACTTTTTTTTAGTGACAGGAGCTTCACGAGGATATGCTTTTGTTGAGTTTGAGACTGAAAAGGAGATGCTCCGTGCTTATGAGGTGCTGTGATGCTAAATTGCATAATTTTACCTCTTGGTTTTGCTATTTAAAGCTGTCTGAAATCCTTACTAAGGCACCGCATTGCAATATTATATATATGAATCTTACACTTTTTGTTTCATTTACATGCTGTTTCTGGAAACTAGTGTGAGTTTGTTTTGTCAGAGTGAAATTGTTTCTGGTTTTTTCTTACAGAATGCTCATCATTCATTAATCGATGGTCGTGAGATTATTGTTGATTATAATCGACAGCAATTGATGCCTGGATGGATACCAAGAAGACTAGGTTTGTCATTCTTTTGCCCTTTTGTCTACTAATAGATTTCCCATAAGATTTTGATTTTTCATTCCTTAGATTAATCCTTGTTTTCTCTAAACAGGAGGTGGGCTTGGTGGTAGGAAAGAATCCGGACAACTTCGTTTTGGAGGACGAGAAAGACCATTCCGCGCTCCCTTGTACGGCTTTTCTTTGTTCTTCCTTAGCAGTTCCAAAGATAACACCAGCAGAACATAGTGGTCATGAATCTTGTGATTATCATATTCCTTAAAATGGATATTTAACGGGGGGATTCACTCTGTTTGTTAATATCAGGCGACCAATCCCTCATGAAGATTTGAAAAAGCTTGGCATTCAGCTTCCGCCTGAGGGAAGATATATGTCGCGCACACAGGTCTACTATGTTTTTTTTTTACTAAACCACCACTCTACAAGTCATTCAAACTTTATCCCTGTTTTGTCTCTGATGCTAGCTAGCTTTATAGGGTCTCTGTGTACATGTTCTTCTGCTATAAATAACACATTGATGGGTTGCAGGTTCCGTCACCCCCTAGGAGAAAAGGAAGTGAGTTGGATAGAGAGGAAGGATATTATAGGGAAAAGAGTTGTGTAGAAAGGGAAGAAGAGTCTAACGTGCGAAGCTGCCGTAGTTCTTATCATAGTCACAGGTCGAGCTCACACTCACAAAGTTCCCATAGAAGACGCAGCAAAGACAGAGAGGAGCGTTGTGATAGAAAAGAGAGATCACGAGGTATGGAAGATCGATATGGTGACAACAAGGGTGAAGTTTCTGGCAGCAAAAGATCAAACCGTGTAGAAGAAGAAGAAGGTTCTCGCAAACGACGTAAACACATGCATTCACATCATCATGAGAGGTCCTCTAGTCTGGACCATCATTTGTCGACTGAATCTTATTAGCTTCTGAGAGATATTACTTACTGTCACCTAAGAAGCTCTGTAAATGATGGTCTACTTTAATTTCATGATATTTCTTATCTGCTATATGATGAAAGTCTTTGTTATTAACCGAGTTTCTAATTTGATATTTTTGTTTGTACAATTTCTTAATCCGTTCATTCTTGCTCATAGATAGATTAAGCTATTTTTGTTATTAACCCACGTTTTTTTATTTGAAAATGTAACTGGTAATTTGGGCCCAAGTACGTCTATTGGGCTCAGCTAAGATAATTGAAAAGTCCGTTATTATCTCTTCCAACTGAGTAGCGACCATTCCGGTAATTACACAAGTGGGTGAAGGCTAGGGTTTTGCATCTCCCACGTTCGACATATATATATATATATATATATATATATAATCACAATTCTCTGTCTCCGCTTCAATCACCTATATACTTTTGCTTATTCTTACAGATCTGTGGTTTTTCGAATGTTTATGTGTTTCGGAGTATATGTTAAAAAGGGCTCCATTTTTACTGAGTCAACAGCAGGCGCCACTTTTAATGGTGATCTGACTGCCGCTTGGAGCCCATATCAAATGCCAGAGGAAGACCCATGAAACTTATTTCTCTATGGTTTCATGACTCAATACTCTTGGCTACATATTTATTATTTGGTTTTTTTGTTGTTGTTGTTGTGTGGTGGAATGGATAGTTTTGAGTTGGTTTTAGGAATGGCATTAAGTCAGACACGGGTGCTTGTTGGGTTTATAAGAAACAGCAGAGCAACCTTTTGCATGGTGCCTATAACAAATCTTTGTTAGCTTCTTATCACGATTGGAGCAAGTCTTGATCTGATGTCTTCTCATGGCTTTCTCCAAATTTAAAGCTGCTACATTTTGTTTTCAGTCTTTTCTTTTTTTATTTGTTTTCCTTTATGTAATGTTTTTAAGGAAAAGTATCTAAAAATCCGGTGGTGAGTCTTGTCCGTATCAGTTTCATTCGAATTAGCTAGTTTTTCGAGATTCATTGTCGGAAATTTTATGAACTAGAGAACTCCATTAACGGAGGATTTCTGAATCTGTTGTGAATGATCGGAGAAGAAACATTGTCTGATTTCACATTTAAGAGAAGAAACATTGTCTGATTTCACATTTAAGAAGAAGAAAAATCGAGACTCCAAACAAGTTATCCACAACGCAAAATACCAAATTCCGAGAAAAAGTCTAGCATGGTTTTGTGAAAAAAAAACTTTAATCAAATATTTAAATTCACGGTTGGTGAAAAAAAACTTAAATCCAATATTTTGATTAGAACTTAAAACAAGAATCATCGCTCGATTTCATCTTGGCTATGATTTTTCACCGGAATCGGCGTTCTACGGCGAAGGTTGTTGCCAGAAAACTTTTGGTTGGTGTATTCAGTTATCGACACGTGGCCATGGGCTGAAGTTCAGATAGAATTTAAGTTGGTAATCTGATGGGCCTTTTTGGGCTTTTATATTTCTGTAAATCTAAACTGTGGGGCTTTTGTTTAATCTTTGTAAGATTTGGTTCAGTTTAATAAAATCGAGGAGAAAAAATAACCCTAAACTAGTGAGTCTATTGGTTTGATACGGTTATTTTGTCAAATTTTGTTGAACCAAATACTAGTTAATCCATACGGTAGGAACCCTAACCAAATATTTTGTTGAATTGAACGAAAGTAAACATATGATATTAAGTAAGCTATTGAAGTGCAATTGACGATAAAACATATTTTTATGAAATATGTATAAAAAGTAAAGGTGTATCATTTTTTTTCAAATAGCTTTGAATTTTTTTTTTTTTTTTAACGTCCAGCTTTGAAACTCTTTTTGGAACTAATAATTGGAGAGATTTTTTGTTTTAAAAAATCAAATAAAAGATTTCCTTGTAATAACTCAAACTTTTAAATCATAATGTTCGTTAGAATATTGATGTAACTAAAAATTATTTTAAAGGAAAAATTAGTAAATTAGCAAACAAGTTTTCACGAGTAAGCTCCCTTACACAAGTCTTTGTACCACCCACACATAAGGAATTACAAAAGCATGTGATAAGTAGAAACGATGCAAAGAGAGTTTTCATATTTCTCTAGAACTTGTTTTACCAATATTTGTTGTTATATAATGTTTGTTGTTATATTAATTACCAATATTTTGTTTCTAATCTGTTAACAGATTTTATGCTAAGATTAAAACTCTTATGTTGGATAACTTTCATGGCAAGCTATGGTTTTGTGCTTGCTTTACAAGGTATTCCATTCAGAATCGTACTCAGTTTGGATTGTGTTAGGTAGTTTTTGTTGTTGTCATTTATGTCTGTATTGTTTCAGTAATGCTTATTCTACTTTTGGTAGTTTAGGTTCTAGTTCTAATGTGTTATTATTTTCTTTTTTTCTTCACAGGTTTATCATTCTTGTTCATGCATTCTTGCCTCTTGGATTCGCTGAAGTGAGTTTCATTTCCAAAATATTTGTTGAAGTTTATGTATTTTTTTTATATAATAGACAAATATTTTTTCATAACAGTAAATCGATGCATCAATAAATATCGTATATTTATAATAAAACCAAAACAAACATGACAAAAATAGCTCAAGGTGTTTAAAGATTAATTTGATGTTTGTGTGTGTATTTAAAAAGCGATAATATTAATAGTGGTTCATAGTTTTTATCCTTATTTATTTTTATGTTTAAAATTCTTATAATTATTTGTAAGAACGGTCATAACTTTGGAGAGACCTAAGTAATTTTTGTTGTTGTTGTTTAATTAGTCACCTTTTTGCAACTGGGTATGTCTCAGTAACACAATAATTTCTACATGGAACCTTATCCTTATAAACTTGATTGCTTTTATGTTAGATGTTTGGGAAAAATCATAAAAGTATGTTTCCAATGCGTCAATATTATTTGATATGTGTATATTTCTAATTATGTTGTTTGAAATTTTTTAGATTATGTTTGTCATATTTTTGTATAAACTCGTTCTAACAGATTGAGGCAAGGGTTCATGACCTTTGTGGGAGATCTAGAATCTCTGTTCTATTTGTTCGTTCTCTCTCTCACCTTAACTCCATCAGCCTAAAATCTAAAATTTACTCTTATTATCAATAAAGTTCAGTTCATCTATTGGTTTTCAGATTGTGTTCTTATTCTTTCTCTACAAGCTGATTCTTACAAACTCTGTACTCACCGCTATTGGTAAGTTTTGCAGTATTGTTTAAATAACATGATTGCGAATAATAATATCAATGATACTTGTTTTATATTTATAGTTTTATCTTCTGAGGTAAAGGCTTTTATTATCTTCAGTTTGATGTTTCGTTTATAAACATTAGTTTTATTATTTTGTTTTGAATTCTCCTAATATTGACAAAATGAAACTAAAATTTGTTTTATCAAATCTTTTTGATTGAATCTAGCATGTTGATAAGAAATTGAGAGTTTATTTTTGAACTTTCTAAAGGAATAGTTTACTCGGTACCAGTCTAAGGTAATTATCTATACCCTCTTGCGGCTTGATTATTGCGTTGAATGAGCATATGCTTTATGATATGTTTGTTTGATACTCTTGCGGCTGTGACTGTCTAGCTTTAGTCACAACCAGAGAGTATGATGATTCTGAATGGAAACTAGAGAGTTGGACCATCATGAAGAAGAAGAAATATGGAGCCTGATCTACCTATTAAGCCATGTGATGCTACTAAATGTTTAACGCGGATGAAAATTACTAAGCAGGGGAATGTTTTGATCTATGACAAAATGAATATGCTTTTCAAATATTAGCAACATCCAAATATCCTTTGTCATATCGTCCCATATTCTTGCATTATATTATCTCCTTATCTCGAAACTTTGTTCCTGCCTCAAACTGATCAAGTCGATCTATAGACTCAAAGTTTATGGATTGGTAGAAAACCATGCGTCTACAAGGTATATTTATATTTATATATACTACAGTTAATCAAGTGCAAACGTTAGACACTTAAAATAAATGTTATATGTTTTTGATTTTTTAGGATGAGATTGCTCCAGCTCATGCTATATCATCATTCCAATTAAGAGTTGATAAGTTTCTCAAATATTCTTAGTTAATTGACCCTAGAGATTTAGAACATTTACAATTGACGCCGGTTTGTTATTTGATTGACACTACAGAATTAGGCATTTCGCTATGAAGGAGCAAAATTAAAATGCTTGCTACATGTTTTGTTGTCCATTTGGTGTATTGCTTCTGTTGCTTATGTGATTCTTTGCTTAAAGACGACTTCTTCAAGGTATTTATCTTCTTTTATTCTAAGTGTGTTAATTTGGATGATTTTGAGATGATTTGTCAAATTTTATTGGCTTCTAACTCAATTTTATTGGCTTTACAGTTTATTGTCATGATTATACTCGCCCAACTCGTGATGTCAAAATCATTCTCGCTTTTGATTGTTGGGGGTAGCTTCTATTCCTTTTATTTGTTTAAATATAATTTCCTCTTCCTTTTATTTGTTTAAGTATAATTTGGTTGATAATCTAGTGAAATTCTTAAAGTATCTTCTCATTATTGATGTTGTTATTTGGGAACTTTTTTTTTCTTTTTTTTTAAACTACAAAAGGAAATGCATTTCACCTCTTCTATTTTTATATCCTGATGTTATGCTTCTTATCAACGTTTTTAATAGTTATTGATATTCCTACTAACACTTTTTTGTATATCGCCAAACCATCATGCATCATCGACTAACAAGACATAAGAAGACGAAGATTATAATTTTGGTTACGGCGAAAAAAGGAGGAATACCTAAAATAATTTTATATTTAAACAAGACATACATTTTCTTGGATAATCAAAGTATCGTCGGCCAAAATTCAAACTAATTACAAAATATTCGATTCATAGAAATCAGAGGAATACCAAATATATTTGTAAATTTTTCATCTCTAGTCATGATACTGATAACAAGTATACCATACACATTAAATTGAAAGACTATCCAAACATTAAATCACTCAAAATGTGGGATATTGAAGTATTCACACGAAACTCTAGTGAAATTAAATATTTACATGTATATATATATATATATATGTATATAGAGCAACATCAATAAATACTTTAGTGTTTGATTAATTACTTTATGAAATTATCTGTCTCTTTGAGCCACGCAAGAAGTAAAACATCCGACACTACGAATGAAACAAGAATAGACGTCTAGTTTTGCCCTTAAAACTCTAATCGCAAAACGTCTTTTGGTTGTACCTTGACGCACTTCCGAAAGCCAGCGCTCGGCGGACTCGTTCATTCCTCTCATCGACTTCGTAAGCTTCTCTTTGAAACTGAAACTCTCAGATCCCATCAAGTCATAGCTTGCCAACACCAGCCGTCTTCGCTCCCGATAGCATTTCTGAGAGTAGTAATCGCTCTGGTCATGGTGTGGCAGCATTACATAGGCGTACATGTATGTTTGTTCCGACATCATAAATATAAAAGCAACGTAGGAAGAGCGCAAATGTAACGTGTATATATCTCGTCCTCTATGTAATATATATATATGTACGAGAAGAGAGTTGGGTGGGATTTGGTTGAACAATTATGAAATTGTGTTTGAGAGTGGTTGGTGACTGTGTTGCACCAAATATGGAAAACATAACAAAATATATTATTATTACAAATTTAAATAATAATCTTGTTTCTAACATTTAATAGTAAAAATACCACTATAACTTTTGATACTTCATCTATTTCATATTAACTGTTTCAAAAGAGACAAATTGACTGTTTTTTAATTACTGGGCAAAAATTTTAGACTACAAATAAATTAAAACATATGAAGTATCTCATAAAAGTTATCAAGGCTTAATTAAGTGCGTGTCTCAGTCTGATTTCATTGTGGACAAATATAATGGAATGATTTTCTTATATAACCTTTTATTATACAAACTAAGCTAATTCGGTAATTTCATTGATCTTTTGTTTTTTTTTTGTCCTTTTGATAAAAGACTTGTTAAA
>VBRH01000110.1:113857-124448 GCA_014578085.1 Cardamine resedifolia
TATATATATATAATATAATTTTACAAAGAAAACGTGAGTGATATTCCTTCACAACTAAATAAATAACCTATACAAAGTTTAAAAAAAAAATTTGTAATTAAAGAAGTAAATACCCAATAATTGAAGTCTCATTTTTTTAACAAGTCTGTTATCAAAACAAATTGTAATTCCATTGATCTTTTTTTTTTTTGTCCTTTTGATAAAAGACTTGTTAAAAAATCTTTTTATCAATTTTATTTTTGTCCTTTTATTTCAATATATCGCAAAATGTAACTCGCTAAAAAAATTTTTTTGTCAAAACAAAATCTCATTTAGCTTCATCTCGCGTCTTGGAACCTATACATTCATCTCGGGGGAAAAATATAATTCGATGTTTTTTTCTAAGTTCTTAAATGATGAAAGCCAAAACGTTTTAGTATCCATAAGGAACTGCAGCGAAAGCAGAGGACAAACAAATTAAGGAAGGCACAAGATTATTGAGACAAAAAAAACGCGATGGAAAGTTACTCCAAACCGATAAAATGGGTAATGATTTTAGCGATCTCAATCGCAACGGCGGTCTGTAAAATTGAAACAAACAGAGAGAGAGAGAGAGAGAGGAATGATTTAAAGCATTCATTATCATGTTCAAGTTTAAACAAAGAATAGAAGAGATATATAATAATACCTTGATAATGCTAGTATCAACATACCAGCACAAGCTAGCCAACAGACAAGTGTTAGATTAGCTGCACAAAACACGGTATTGCGAGTGCAGAAGCAATAACATATGAAATAGGTAAGCAGATACGAAGCAAGCAATTTGATTTTGTTCTTCCATAGCCAAGAGCCTATATCTGTCATGGTTCAATCAAATAACAAACCGCATGATCAAAAACCATACAGGTTCAAAGGATCAGTTTAGTTAAAACATTTGGAAGATTATCTCACCTATTATCCCCTTACAGAGAAACTCGTTAACTCTTCTCATCACCATACCCTACAAAATCATAAAACAGTAAGACAATAATATTTCATTTCAGATAATGAGCTATATATTATAAGTTGGGAAGTTTATATACCATAGTTTTTGTGCAAGTAATTCCACTCTTAAACTCGAAGACTTGTTGAGTTTGAACTAGGACCAAGTTTTCGAGGTAAGGAGATATAACAGAAATGTCTTGAGAAAGGCTTTGGAGTTGGTCTGTCTTTGGATAAAATTTGAACAACCTTTTCTTATCATCATAGAAGACAACATCTCCTTGCTTAGAGATAGTAACGGACGTGAAGGACCTAGACTCCACCAAACCAAGAGAAGCTAAACTAATGGAGTGAGTCTTGCTCCATGTTTCTTCTTGTGCAACCATACTCCATATCTCTAGTTGAACAAGACTGGATTCAGCCATGGCTATGGATAGACGATCACCAATGTTGACACTTTGTGCTTCAAACATGATGCCATTCGGAAGAGGCGGACGTTGGACATCATGGAACTCTAGCTTATCAAGATCCAAGCCTAGTATCGTGTAGATATTATGACGCCTAATTCGTAACCAGTAGATTGATCCGTTGACACATGCCGATTTTCTTCCCACATCAACCTTGAAACGACGTGGTTTCCAAAGTTTACGCCATTCACCAGTGTTGACATGAAGAATATCGCAATAGTTTGGAGCATCGAACATCCTCACTACTTTATAACTACCTTTAACTCTGTCTCTACCGAATCCCATTGCACAATATCCCGGGAAATAAGTCGACCATGATCCTGAAAATTTGAAACCATGGATCAATACAAATCGTTTTGTTTTGATTCTTGTTGAACACAAAGAAGAGATTTTACCGTTGGGAAACGTGGAGTTAAAGGAAGGGTTCAGGAGGGAAGGGGAATGGAATCACTAGAGTTGTCCCGTCGAGGGGTTCAAAACGTTTACACACTCTGCTTCGGGGATGCAGACCAAACCGTCACAACTCATCGACCGTCGTGTGGCGTCGCAGTGCAAAAAGAAAAACTCTTGGCCACCTTGGAATCGTGACTTGGAGAGGAGGCGACTCGGCCAAGAGGATTTTCCGGCCAGATTTTGTAAGACTCAGATGTCTGTCCACGAAACACTTAGATTCCAGTATCGATTTCCATTCTTTCGATACAATTTTGAATCTGTTCAGAGATTTCAGAGGAAGCCTTTAGTATAGCAATTCTTCAAGTACATGGGCACTCAAATACATCAAATTAGGGTTTTCCTCTTCCATTGAGTTTGTTCTCTTCTTTTTCTCCTTCAAACATAACCAAATTTATATTAAAAGAAAATTCGATAGCTTCTTCCTTGCAGTGTACGAATTAAAGATCCCTTTACAACTTGGAACTTGGTCGAAGTACGTTTTTTTTTTAAAGTTCTCTTATTTGACTTTCCTTCTCCTTTTGTACTCTTTAATGTGGGCTTTTTATAAGTTCAGTTTCCTTTTCTTAAATTAGATCGCGTATATTAAAAAAATCGGGTATATATCTTTAAAAAGTCAGGTATAAATAAAAATAAAAATAAAAATACATCGGATATATTTTTGAGTTTTAAAAGGTATAACATTTGATAATCACCATACTTTAGAACGAAAAATACCAAAATGTCCCCACAAATGTTAGAAGAAATACGGCAAAAAAAAAAAGAACACACTAATGAGAGATTCAGAATTATTGCTTAGAAAATTTATCGGAAGAGAGAGTCATCAGTTTGCCACATCACACTATCGAGTCATTTCTGAGCTTTTTTTTTTCGTAGTGTAAATATCGATGAAAAAAGTCACCTCAATCAATGCGTGTGTTCCTAATCTTCCCTCGATTATCTTAGTTACTCAGTGATCATGCAGAGATTACTTGTAAAGCTCTCTTCTTCCTCTTCTAATTCATTAAGAAGCTCGAAGAATAATCCTCTGATTCTCCCTCTATTGCCTTCATCAAATCCTCCTCCAAGGCCTTGGAATTCTGCTAATCGCTTCGTTCCTCGATTTGGGTATTCTTATTCCGCCGAATTGTTTCGAAATTCGCCAACTTTAATTTCAAATTCGAGGAATTTACGAGTAAATGGGAGTAGTAGATGCGTCAGCAGTGAAGCTGGAAGAGAGTCCATAGAATACGATGTTCTAATTGTCGGAGCTGGACCGGCCGGTTTATCTGCTGCTATACGATTGAGACAACTATGTCAGGAGAAGAACAGTGATCTTTCGGTATGTGTCGTTGAGAAAGGAGCAGAAGTAGGTTAGTTTTTTTTTCTCTTTCTCAAAGTATTGATCTTTGCAGTTAGATGCTCTCTGTAGATTCTTGAAATTTGTTGGAATTTTTTTTAAATTTATAGGAGGACACATAATTTCTGGAAATGTTTTTGAACCTAAGGCACTCGATGAACTTCTTCCACATTGGAGACAAGAACAGGTTTGTCTCTTTCTTCTATCCTAGGAAACTTGTGTGTTAAGAACAAGGCAAAAATCAAATTAATTCGTATCCTTGTTGTTTCCTAATATGTCTGTTTGTAGACACCCATTGAGATACCTGCTTCTTCTGATAAATTCTGGTTTTTGACGAAAGATCGTGCAATTTCACTCCCTTCTCCGTTTGATAACAAGGGAAACTACGTTATTAGGTACGTGTAGGCTGAACATTTTACTATTCTTTATCTCCGTGGTTAAGTTGCATTTGAGATGTTTAGTATTTGGTGGTGCTTTTATTTACAGTTTGAGCCAACTGGTGCGTTGGCTAGGAGGCAAAGCTGAGGAGCTTGGAACAGAGATATATCCTGGCTTTTCTGCTAGTGAGGTAATCTCCTGCTTCTTACTGATGGTTTTTGTTAAAATCATTTTTTGATGTTTTGCATAGTGAACGTTCTTTTCATTTCAGGTGTTATATGATGAAAGTGATAAAGTTGTTGGGATTGCAACCAAAGATATGGGAATATCCAAAGATGGTACTAAGAAGGAGAATTTCCAGCCAGGTGTAGACATAAAAGGTATCTGTCTCATTCTCTCTCTTTCATCATCTAGAGGCTTCTCTTGTACTAAGATACATGCTTTCAATACACAGGGCGAGTTACACTATTTGCAGAGGGATGCAGAGGATCATTGTCCGAGGTCAGAAGAAGTGTTTTGATTATAAGATGTACACATGATTTGTCTGCATCTAATGCTGATGCTAACGAGTTTCTTATTTTAATTTTTGCAGAGAATAATCAAAAAGTATAAATTAAGAGAGGAGGTTAATGCCCAACATCAGACATATGCTTTGGGAATCAAGGAGGTAACTACTTTTATCCTTGGTCTAGTTGTTACTTGAATCCATGGTTGATTTTACAAATCTTTTGGTACTTTGCTGAATAGTAGATTTATTTTCTTCTCCTCTTATGATGTGCATATTGAATCGGAGGTTTGTAACATCTGTATAGAATAAGTGACCATACATTCTTTAGTAGGGTTGAGGAAATGTTTGTCTGTGTAACTATTTTCCATAGGTCATTTTAGTTGCTGATGCTGTGAGCTCAACAGGTCTGGGAGATAGATGAAAGCAAGCATAACCCTGGAGAAGTTGTTCACACATTGGGTTGGCCCTTGGATTCGAAGACATATGGAGGTTCTTTCTTGTACCACATGAACGATAGACAGGTAACCCATTTCTCCCTTGGAAAATCCTTTGGTACGGTTGATAAAATATTGTCTTATCTCCTTCCAGTGGTGTCTTAATCAATTACAAAAACTTACCTTGTAGCTCAGTTGAAGTTTTCTTTTCAACCAAACAGGTTGCGATTGGCTTGGTTGTTGCCTTGAATTACCACAACCCTTTTCTGAATCCGTATGAGGAATTTCAGGTATGTCAGTTTCTCATAATGATAAGACTATTAACCGGTTACTACATAAACCTTTTCTAATAAGCGAATTAAGAATTAAGACGTTTGATAAAACAATATCATTTTTATCCTCCAAATAGAAACTCAAACACCATCCTGCCATTAAACGCATCTTGGAAGGTGGTACTGTGCTTCAGTATGGAGCTCGTACTTTAAATGAAGGTGGTTTTCAGGTGAGTTGAAATTTACCCCCTTAGATATATAACTGGTGCGTTGATTCTTTGAAAGCAGAAGAAGTTCAATATTTGGTATAACCAGTTTTCGAAAGCATAGTTTAATAAGATTTCTGGATACCATCGTGAATAGACATTCAATCTAGTTATAACTCTTTTATGATAGAAATAGTAAGATATTATTTGTTTGGCACGTTATGACACATTTGAACTTGGTGCTAGTAAACTTTCAGTCCATTCCCTATCCAGTTTTTCCTGGAGGAGCAATAATTGGATGTTCAGCTGGTTTTCTCAATGTACCCAAGATTAAGGGAACACATACCGCAATGAAATCAGGTCACAATATATTTTTGACAACATACGGTTTTTTCTTTGTAACATCATAGAGTTCTCATCTTAATTTCATCACTATCTTACAGGAATGTTAGCAGCAGAGGCTGCATTTGGTTTACTTCATGAACGTTTGAACATGAACACATACTGGGACAACCTGAGGGATTCATGGGTGTGGAAGGAGCTCTACACAGCTCGAAATTACCGTCCTGTTCGTAATATCATGAACATATACCAGTGCATATGGTTTTCTTTCTAATTGATCTTTTCTGGAAGATAAGATCTTAATCTCATATCCTTGCAGGCATTCGAGTTTGGGCTACTCCCTGGCTTGGCCGTAAGTGCTATGGAACAGTAAGACCCGGAATTGTTTCTCTTCTTTTTGCTGTGTTCTGTACGATCACTTCTGTTTGCTATCATTGAACTGTTTATGTTTGATTATGCAGCTATGTATTGAAAGGAAAGGTCCCTTTCACGCTCAAGCACGGGAAAGCAGACCATGAAGCAACAGATGTAAGTAGTATTCAAGCACTCGGATAAACCTTAATTATGTCAACTATAATTACATCAAAAACTGTCCACTGAACACACTGATACTGATGAAAACACAACTAAAGTCAGGCTACATCTTTGTTGCAGCTTGCTCAGAAATACACGCCAATTGAGTATTCAAAGCCAGATGGTGTTTTGTCGTTTGATGTGCCAACTTCTTTATACAGGTTTTTACCATGACATAGACTGCAATATCTATACAATGTATAAGTACTCCTCCTATGGTATTTACGAGCGGTTGCATTTTGAATGATGATGATAACAGGAGTAATACCAATCATGATCATGATCAACCATCTCATTTGCGCTTGAGGGATCCCAAGATTCCAGAAAAGGTAAACTTTCCAGAGTATGCTGCACCAGAGTCACGTTACTGCCCAGCCCGTGTCTACGAGTAATAACTTCCCTTTTTCTCTCCATATGCAATTTGAACTATAGATTAACTTCCCTGAACAAGATATTCATCCTCGTTTGTGTATTGATTCAAAACATAAAAAAGATATGTGGAAGATGAAGAGGGTAAGCCGAAGCTGCAGATCAACGCTCAAAACTGTCTGCATTGCAAGGTACGCATCGCTTGTGGATTTTATTGTATTTGTGTCAAGTATGTGTGTATTCATGTCAGTCGATTGGTTTTGGAGAAACTTAATTCGTTGTTTTTTTTTTTTAAACTAAAAGGCATGTGACATCAAAGATCCAAAGCAGAACATAGAGTGGACAGTGCCTGAAGGTGGTGGAGGTCCTGCTTATTCCCTCATGTGATCCCCAAGATTCAACAAACACTTTTACTATATCCAATAAATAAATGAGACTCAACAAAACCCTCTATTTGTCTCATAGAAAATGTATGTAAGCATTAGTGTTTCGTTTGTTTGTAAACTTTCATTTGACATTAATGGGAAACAAAAAAACCAAAGAAGAAGAAGAAGTTGGGTTTTTTCGATTATAGTATCATCAACAGTTTTGACATTACGCCGAGGATTTGTTTCATAAAAACAAAAGAGAACCAATTAGGAAAAGAAAAAGGAAAAAGTATTCCAAAATAACATTCATTTTATACAACCTTTTTATCTAAATGCTGCAAAAATAAAACCTAAGAAAAAAAAAACAAAGATGAGCTAGGGGCATTTGGTCTCGTCCATAAGTCCCCGTCTTGGCTTTTAGCTCTCAGATCATCACCTACACAGTATCACAACAAAGTATGAGTTAGCGGTTTCTCTACCTTCCTTCCTCCAATTCATTTCACTTTTCTCCTAGTTCATAAAGCAGGCAAATCACACTTAAATCTCTTATTTTTTTCTTCTTTTTAAGTGTTTTCAGAGGCTGATAACGGTAAGAGTGTATATGTATCATCAGATTGTTCATCTGAGTTTTTCTCGGAAAGCATTTTCAAGTCTATCGAATTGGCTTTCTGCAATCAAGTCATCTTTGTATGCTCTTTAATGATCGCAGCAACAACTACAGAGGGTTAACTTATATATCTCGTAAATATATATTATATATCCAGATTTTTCTTCGCAAGCTGAAGCAGCGCTTGTTATATTTCTATACAAGCAATTAGAAAACCTAATCACAAAGTATATTCTTATCACATTTCCGAAATTTACAAATTCAAGGTATGCTAATAAGCAACAATTCGTTCAATCCATCACAGCCCCAAGAGAACAAAGAGGATTCAAGAGAGGGCAAAATTTACATGTGACAAGAATAAATACTAGAGTAGATTATATGTGTATACTACTAGACTAGATTCACGGAAGAATCAAAGAAACAAGTATCAAAGTAGACATCTACTATGAAAATGCAAGCAACACAGAAAATTGTATATTTACAACAAAGCAGTCCTAATGTTTTTTTACCAAAAAGTTTCATGTATTCAGTTTTAACTCAGTAGAAACGGAAGAAGATTGCAAGAAAAACGACAGAGAGCACATGCTTTATCATATGCCAACAAGAAAGGATCAGACAAGTATTTCAATATAGCTTATGCTCATTCAACTCATTAATCAAGCAGAATGTAGAAGATAGAGATATTACCTTGAAGATTATGATGGGCGAGTGGAGCTAGTTTCAAGGCCCCTGTCCAGCCGGAGTACCTGGAGACTGTTGCTGCTCTTTCTGCTGTATCTGGAGAAGAAGCTGTTGTGCAAACTGTATTGTTGACTGGTATCTCTGGTTCTTATCGACTTCCCCATCTGTTGTACCCTGACCAGCCCCAGAGAGCATAGGCTGCAACTGTGATGCTTGGCTTTGTGGCTCTAAGTTTGCCTTGTCAGCAGGTGGTTGCATGGCAGCTTGAAATTGGGAAGGATTTAAATTATACGCCTGATTTGTTGTTACACCATGATAATTAGTTTGCTGATAAGTTGGAATTGGTCCATAGTTTTGGTTTGGCACGGAAGCTTCTGGTTGGTATTGCTGTGTCATGGGCTGAGAAACAGGATGATGTGAAGAATCCTGAGAATACGCAGCATAATTATTATGAGGCATATTCGGTAATGGAGTCAGCTGAGGCATGTTAACAGATTGGTCTTGGTATTGCATGTTTCCATGGACCATTCCACTGGAGTAGTTGGGGTTGTTTGAAGCTGGAGGGTAACGCGGAGGAGGAGGAGGAGGAGGTAGCTGCCCGGCTGGAGTGTATTGATTCCCATATTGTTGGAACGACTGGTTTGAGGCATCATGGACTGTTTGTTGATCTCTTTTCCAAGCTTGAGGCGGTGCTTCTCCATACAGTCCATTGGATTGAGGTACTGTGGAAACAACTGTTGAAGTGCCTGACATAGGTTGGTGACTCTCGGGGGCAGCAGGTTGAGAAGTTGCAGGGAGAAAAGATGCCAGTGTGGCTAAAAGCTCCGGAGTTAAACTAACCCTAGCTTGTGGTTGAGGTGCTGCATTGTTAGGTATTCTGAGAGGCTCGCTAACCAATGATTTTGAAGGAGCTGTCAATTGTTCTGGTGCACCCCTATTGTAATTTTCCCTAGGAGGATATAAACTGTGACTGGCATTGGCAGGTGAATCCCGGGATTGATCCATATAAAGCAGATGATTGGACTGAGATTCTTGTCTGTATGGTGCTGCAACAGGAGCGGCTGGCGGGGCGAACTTGAGGACAACACCATATAGCCGTTCTGGACCGGACACTTTGAGTACATCAGTTAAGAAATCTGATGGAGGCACCAAGAATAAAGTTGTTCCATCATCTAATTTGGCAACGCCCGCTCGATTTTTTGAGCCAAGGTAGCGGAGAAACTCAGTGTAAGACGCAAAATCTTCTTCACTATCTGGTAAGAAGAAAACGATCTCAAATCCAATGGCTTCGGTGAAATGTTTGGCGAGCATATCCAAACCAGTTCTTGCAGAACAATTGACGACCTTAGGGCTATAAATCAAATTATATTAAAAAAAAAAAAAGTCAGCAATTGCGAGCAATGTAATCAGTTAAAATGCATCAGCTCCACGCTAATCAAGACATCTCAGAAACTATAAAAGCAATAGGTAACCGACAATTTACCATCTAAAATAATGACCTCTAACCTCTATCGAGAATGAAAAGAAAATATATGGTTCTCTCTACAAAAATGAAAATACTAGAAGGCTCAAAATGCGTGTAAATGGTACTCACAGTTTAGTTTCAATCTCCTTTCCAATAGGCACACAACGAGCACAACAGACGTGAGTTCCACCCTTGGCAATCATTCCTCTCCACATGTAATCAGAATCAGGGTAACCACGGATAGGCCTAGCAGCAACTGAAGCATGCCCAAATGACCTCTCATCAGCACCCATTGGAGTAAAACCGTCCACCGATCCATCTCTTCTGGTTCGTTTGCTTTCTCTGTCCAACTGAGCAGGATCATATCCTTCCCAAGAACCGGCGGGGTTTGACCTTGTAGGGTGCCTCATACCTTGTGCAGGAGATGGGAGGATTCCAGGTCCTGTTGGAGATGGGAGTATTCCAGTTCCATTTGGAGATGGCCTCCTCCAGTTTGGCTCCTTACCTACAACGTCGTTGTATTCTGAACCATTATATGAACGCTCATTGCTGGCTCTGAAGGGCCTCATAGACCCAGGAATTCCAGTAGAATGAGGAGAAGATACAAATGAAGGATCATTGACAAACATATCTGGCCTTGCCCGTTTCACACCAGAATAAAAACTAATATCGTTTTGCTCAGGAGGCAGCTCATCGTTCGAGTACATAATTGTGATTCTTGGATCCTTGAATAACCTCCCCTGTAGCCCTTCCTTGGCACGGCGAGCTTCCTCCACGCTCCTAAACTCCACAAGTGAAAAATGCCTTGATGGATAACTTTTTTTCCTCTCGATCTCACCAAAGAGTATCATTGCATTGTGTAGCATTTGCTCATCTATCTGAACAGTAGGAGGGTATCCAATCCACAGAACCTTACTTGGCTGGCCATCTCCTTTACCATCTTCATATGAGTGAGGATACTGTAACAATATAACAAAACGTCATAGTCAATAAACCTATGCATACCGCCAGCAACGAGAAACATACTATTTTCAATATTTAAGACTAACCTGCTGTTTATGATTCATATTGCCATTCCTGTTATCGTAAGTGCCCGTCCATTGTTCCTAAAGACAGAAAAATGTAACTTCATTTCAGAATAAAAAGTAGAGTAGACTCTACTATGAAATGGT
>VBRH01000110.1:127104-150100 GCA_014578085.1 Cardamine resedifolia
TTTTTTTTTTTGGATTCCGGACCTAAAACGGAGCGTTTTGTAGTAGTCATGGGACATGGCAAACTCGTAAATAATTGTATATTTATATCCCTTCTCACTTTCTCCGAGTTAAACTACTAGAAATAATGATTTTTTTCCACCGTAAGGTGTGATCATTTTTACTCAGACGACCAAAAAAAAAAACAAACTACTAGAAATAATAACATTCTGAAATAAGAATTCTGATTGCATCTTGTCTGTACATAGACATCTAAAAAGCGCGGTTAGTCTCTGGGGTTCTTTTTGTGGGGCTTGGGTGCTTCACAAGAATATTGGTTTAGCTGAAGTAGCAGGAAAAGGCAGACTCTTCACCACCATATTTTTAACAACTATTAAGCATTCCATGAAGATCCGGGATAAGTGATAGAGCTCAAGCTCATATTGTTCATAGATGAAGAAAGCAGTGAACGAGAATGAGATCGCTGTTCAGCAAAGCAGTACAGACAATGTTATGAACATAAAGACCAATGGAGATAACGAAGTTCTTAATCATGTTCTCAAGTGTGAAGACAAAAAGCTTTCTACTAGTACCTGTGAAGAGAAATGCTGCCAATGAACGCGACAAGATCAGTTTGAGTAGATATAGCGATCCTGCAATCTGTTTTTTTTTTTTTTTGAGGAAACGAGAGAGGTGAGGTATTTTAATGTTTGGTGACCATTAGAGAAGTGCATAAAGAGTAGTAGAATTGTACCTTGAAGAACTTAATCCAGTCTCCTCCTCTGCTTAAGGATTTAAAACCGCGAACTCCGTGGTTCCATACAACTACCATATCTCTGCTAAGATCTCTCACAGCAGATTCCGAGATTTCAAATCTCCATGGGGGTATTTTCTTGACTTGAAACCCAAAACTGTCAAAATAAGTTAACATGTCACTTAATTGCATATAGATTTCAAAAGAGAAAACTGTGGTATCACAAAATAAGTTCACTGTCTTCTATAGTGGCAAAGTTCTGGAACCAATACTTACATCTTTGACGGGATAAAAGCGACTCCATAGAGAGCAACCGCAAATAAAAACAGAAGTTGGGCTGCAGATGAAGTAAATGTGTTTCCAGAAAAGAAGAACCAGTAATATAACAAGTTGAGGAAAAGAAAAGAAACAAATGTTTTCTTCTCATTTCTCCACAGTAAGATGTCTGCAACTGCATGAGAACATAGATGAAAAGTTAAGTCAATTCAATGAAATGAAGATTAATCGCTTGCATTGACCAGATTCGCTTTAGAGTTTGTTTACATATGCATGAAATAAAGTTGGAACTCGCATAAAATCACATGTTTTGGAAGCAGATGTAAATGGACCAAGCAGATAATTCAGCATGTTCTAGACATCTAAAAGCAAGAAATCCAAAGTTAAGAGTAGAGATAGATTCTTTCCAGGTTAGGCCTTATTAACATGCACCATCATATCCATAGCTAAATGAGACACGAACTTCAAGCAATATAAATGGCCAAAAACACTTTAAAAAGGGTATTATAATAGTTAATAGGGAGATGGTTCTAACCTTTTCCACAACCAAGAAGCTGATCTGCAGTAGATTGAATAATCGTGTCATCAGACTTCTCAAGATCCCGAGAGAACCACTGAAGTGTTGATGCAATACCATCCTACGAATCCAACAAGAGGTAATGTATCCAAGGATGCTATCAAGCAGCTGAATATGGAAAAAAAAAAATATTATCAAAATTAAACTCACTTCAAGTGTCACAACAGGTGTGTAACCAAGATGCTTCTTAGCTGCATTGCAGTTAAAAGTTCTTGTTGAGGAAGCTAACAGAGCAAACTGATGAGCTGTGTCATAATTACTCCCAAGGCCTTCCTGTTCTTGTGTCCATTTAAGAAGAGAGAAAACAAACAAAACCAGCCGAACAGGAAACTTAATGGAAGGTCTACAATTGAAGAGAAGAAAAAAGTCAAATCAGGTAAGGATCTGAAACTTTTCAAAATGATCAATATTTAGGAAATAGGAGAAGGAAGCATATACGACCATATACAAGATAATAAATATCAGCAATAGTTAACATAATATGGCCGCACTCGAAACAGTTCCACTAGATAAGGTAGTTCATGACATCTATCAACAGAAAATTAAATCGTATGCTTTAAGAAGATACATTCAGGGAAGGTTCAGAAATTCTGAGGGACATTTGCGCATGCTGCAGCAGAACCGAATAATCAGGAAACAGCAAGATAAAGGAGTTCACAACAAGTTTCGTTATATCAAAAAACTGTTTGGATGCTCATTTACCTTGGGTATCCCAGACCTTCAACTATGTGGCTTACAAAGTCCCAAAATCTGAACGGCTTCAGGTTAGTGATAAAAAATTCCTACATAGAGTTGGCACAGAAAAACTTCATCACATAAAAGGCGGTGCGCTTTCAGGCATGGTCTGAAAAATACACATGCCTCAGGGTTACCTTTCCAGCCACAAACTCCATATGTGAGTCTAATGCTTCTGCGGCGCATATATGTGCATGAGAAACGTTCTCCGAGTAAGTGAAATCAGCCATATTTTCACCACTCCCGATTATAAACTGAAATTTAAAATATAAAGACAGTCATTCCCCAAAAAATAAAGAAAACCAAATATGCATCAAGCTCAAGGAATATGCCATCACCATGTATATAGATGAAAAATATCAATGCAATAATGGGATGAAACAATAGTAAGACCTTTGCATATCCAGACTTGGCTAGATTCACGAGGAAAGGTACAAACTCCGTGTCACCAGGTCCAAATACAATGCTAGAGCGAAGTGCACAAGTTAAGAGACCATCAAGGTTGTTAGCAAATTTGATCAACGCTTCCGCTTGAGCTTTGAAGTCTGTCAACATGGATGGGAACTGCAACAGAATAAGAGCAAAACAGATATCATCTATGAACAAGAGCAAAGCCAAAAACCAATTAAACAATCATGAAGCAATCATGCTCAGGGATTACCTTCAAAGGACGTCTCAAGGATTCATCACCATCACATATAGGTTGGGAACCATTAAAAACAACATCAGCAGTACTGTTATAGATAAGTTTTCTGACTCCAGACTCACGACAGGCGGAAATCACATTTCTTGCACCTATTAAGGATCAAAGAATTATACGAGAAATCGATTATCTATAAAATGATAAACCATCTTGAAGGGACTAAAAACTTTTACCCTGAACTATAACCTTGTAGCAGTCAAAGTAATCATGAGAACGTAAATCAGCAGCTCCCATGTAAAATACAACATTGGAGCCCTCAGTAACTGCAAGGAACAAACAACCATATGATGTTAAAATCACATCCCAACATCTAAAACATCAAAACTCAAATGCATTTACTCAAATCAGAGCCCAAAATCTCAAATATCCAAAAATTCTTCCACATCATTGTTCAGATAACAAACACCGATCCGTTAAATGTTAATAAGTCCCAAATTTAACGAAGTGCAAGCATTCAGACGATAAGTACACAGGGAATTAGGAAATTTACCTTTAACGATCTGAGGTTTATCACGAACATCGACGTAGTGATAAGAAGCTTGGCCAGTGGAGAGAGCATCCTCGAGGACCGAATCGGACTTATCAAGATGTAGAGTTTGAGCGGAATCAGCGACTCGGACTGTCCAGCTTCCGAGTCGAAGCAATCTGGAGACAAGCGATCGACCAATGAAACCTCGACCGCCAAGGACGACACAGGTCTTGAGTTGCGAATCGCCATAGACGGCATCTTCCTCCATTGTTATCGCCGAATAAACCCCAGCTCTGTCGCCTCCTTTCCCTTCCTTATATCTAACTCGCGCGAGTCAACTCAGAGGAAAAAAAGGCCGAGTCGAGGTGGATCAGTGCATAAAAAAGCTAATGCGTAAGGGGTTGCTTGGCGGGCAGATCATATGCTTGCGTTTTCATTTATTATTATTGTATTTTAATTATCTAATTTTTAGAATTCTTCAGCTATATGTAATGGTAATTTAATATTGACAAATTTGGATTAGACTCACTATTAATTTATCAATTTTATAGGCTATATGTTGATTACAAATTAATTAAGTCATGGACGCACGGTTGAGTCTTTATTTATTTGGGGAAGTTTGGTGAGCCAAATCCATCAATCCACCAAACAAATGATTTCAAAAGTTATTAATTTGGTAAGTGTTTGATCAGAGAACTAAAACGTATCACATACGCGTATGTACGTATGATGAAGCTTAAGTTACACTTGAAAATTTCTTAATTTTTATAATTGAGCGCAACTAAAATATTTTTGATGTTTTGAATACAAATTCAAATGGTAACTGGAGAAAGCCCAAAATATATAAAATATTAATCATTGCAGCTGATGATGACTTGCAAATTTTCTATACAATTAACAAAGATACCCAAGTTTTCAGAAACGATCTCTGGCTCTGTGTATACGACGCAATGCTTCAGCTTCGTTTGCTGACTCTGGAATGCTTAAAGATTTGCGGATATCTTTGCTCGATGTTCTGAGGAACGGGTTACACGCTTTCTCGACCTTAACAGTCGTTGGAATCTACAGACAAAACCCATAAAGGAAATCTAGAAGGAAGTTTAGAAAGGAAGAGACCAGAAAGGGAAATGATAATAGATTTACCGATGGGAGTCCCTGGCTGCGAAGATGGGCGACTCTGGTTGCATAGGACTGAAGAGTTTCATTCTTTGGTTCTACGGATAGTGCAAACTTAAGATTAACCTGTATCATGGAGGATACATAAATAATTTACTTCCGCAGAGAGATGAAAAAATGTGAGATAAAACAGTATATATTTGCGTTAAAACTTACTGCTGTGTTTTCACGGCCGCAGTATATATTTGTATCATCTGGTAAAGACACGATCTTTTGGAGTGATGAAAGCATCTGAGACATAGACAAAAAATAGGGTTTAATCGTTAAAAAGACAGTACAATAAGTTTGCTTCTGTGAAAGGAACTATGAAGTTAGGTTATTAGAGTACTCCCATGTGACCTCTCCATCAAGTCTATAACATTTGACTCACTTACCACAACGTTTTGCCAAAAGAAAGTAACCATAACAGTCAAAGATAGAGAAGGTTGAAAGAAACACGACTTCAAAAACCGCAAATCACTTAGCACAGTTTTGGCCACAAGAAAATAACCATAACGGTGCAAGCATATTGCTATTTTCAGATTCACCTAATTTTCAATTAATGTTACCTGCTCGGGGGTACCTTCTGAAAGGGTACCACAGGATAAGCTATATATCAGGTCTCCAGTGAATATTGTCGCTGACCCGGGAAAGTAGAAGCTAATATGGCCTGCTTGAGAAATAGAACAGTTAAGAGAGTAAAACATGGCACGAGGTATTCATGAAATTACTAGTTGTTTTACACTAGAAGAATAAAAAGGGAGAGGATTTACACAGTAATGTATGAAGCATGACAAGTAAGATACTAATATGTGATCCATGGCAGTACTTGATGGTAGAGATATGTTCATAGTTTTTTAAAGTAGAGGTATATGGCAGCTACAAACCTTGTGTGTGGCCAGGAGTGTCAAGTACCCGAACCTCATGGCCAGCAAACATCCACTTATCACTATCCTTCAGAAGTATGTCAATTCCAGGAATCCGATCCTTATCCACAGTTGATCCAATCACCTGTCGGCAACACAAGTCACACAAAAACACTTTAGTACATATAAGAGATGCAACAACGGAAACAACTACTAAACAAAGTTGCAAAACAAAAAAGCCCCCAGAAACCCAATTTTTCCTGGTTAGACTAACACTTGACAATATCTCAAAACCAAACCATTATATTGTAGAGCTCTATTTTTCATAGCCACCCGAGGTAAGGAATACTCCAAAGGGACAAACAATGATAAAGAGAGAGCTAACTTGCGCAAAGAGCATAAAGAAAACAAAAAACAAGGTCACACAATTTTAAGCCGAAAGTAGTATCATCTTACCTTTGCGCCATACCTTTCTTTCAATTCAGCATTTCCCCCTATGTGATCATCATGATGATGAGTATTCAAAATGTAAGTTAAATTCCAATTTTTCCTGCTCAATGCATCTATAACAGGTCCAGCCTCAGAAGGATCAACAACTCCAACTGTGCCAGTGTCTTCATCATGCAAAAGATAAGCATAGTTGTCCTTACTGCAAGGCACCTGAAACATCCCCGATAAATAAGAAAAGACAAATAGATCCTAGTTCATGTCTTCATGTATAAGTAAGAAACGAAAATAAACTGGAAAAATGTTTGCACTGCCATAAGATACAGAGAAGGTAACCAAAGTCAAAAGAAGAGGACAAAGGGTGGTACAAACCAGTTCGATTTTTAAAGAGGATGGCATGTTGGAAATGCTACAAAAGTGAGTAATTTTAAGGGTTTTTCTGGCTCCACGCAAAGTTTTCAGTGGCATGGATAATAACCACATTACTCCGTATAATAAGCTTTTTCTGAGGCAAAGTTGTCTCAATCCCGGCCACACGCAAAGCTGACCTCCAATCTGTTTCATGAATCCGAACAACAAATTATAAATCTAATACAAATAGAATAAGATTGCCACAAACAAAACAAAAAAAACAGACCATAGAAGCTTCTTAGATCATTCAATAGCAAGTTTCACTTAACCAGTCAATACATATTCAGCCAAAGTAATTGATCTTTAAGTTAAAATTTTAAGCAAAGAAAATGAATCGGCTCTACTAAGGCAAGTTCCAATAAACGTAACACAAACCTAACACAATCAAGGAATCTACAGAAAGAATTATACAGCAAACAAACGAAGATCTCATATATATTATCTGAATAGTAACCAAACAAAGAACTCCAAAAAAGGCTAAATCTCGTACCAACCACAAAACCGGATCGGAATTGTCAACAAAGACTGAATCAAAGAGAAGAGTAAAAGAGGGGGAAGAGAGATTAAACCCTAGAACACGAAGGAATCGATGAATTGGTGGTAGATGAAGCTTTGGAGATCATTGTCATCCTCTATCTCTCTCTCTCCCCCTTGACTCTCTACCTCTGATTCTTCAGATATAAACGAGCAGAGATTATTGGTTACCTTCTTCTTCGAGCCTCTATTTGAGATTTTGCCCAGAATTTGGCCTGAGCCTGAGCTGTGATGACGAGTTTGCGACTTCGACAGGAAAGACGTCAGAGCAAGAGACAGCTTTTTTTTTTTTTTCCTGATATTTTTTTTTTTCGCTTTTAAGTCAAATTTATTTAGCTCAACTACTAAATCCCTCAATAAATTGTCCCGTGCTATCATAATTCATAAAACTGGTTATAAATATTCGACCACGAGAAATTCATATTTTTAAAAGGAAAATAAATAGAGAAAATCTGAAAATATGGTAATTTTTATGCTTTTATTTGTGTTAGTAATTTTAATTTATAAAATATGTAGTTTTTAGGATAATTTTTAATTTCGTACCTTATATTTTGTTTTAAACTACCCTAAAAACTACCTATTTTTCTTTTTTAATCTACCAATTAATAAAGTAGTTGATAATATTATAAAATATCGTAACCAAGACATTATTAATTTATCAGTTATCATAAAATTGAATTTTATTTTATTCATTAGTTGGTAATATATACTATCAAGATTCTGGTATGTGTATATTTCGTTTGTTATGTGCAATTATCTTGTATATTTTTTTTTTTTTTGTTTTCTTTCTTCTAGAAATGAGATTCTTTTGATACAATATTTACTGACTTGAAGACAATATATATTATCTTTATGATTTCAATAGAAAACTTTCACCAAAAATATATGTAACGAGACAGCAACCTTTGATTTGCTATCCTAAATTAAGATCATATAATGTCTGTCAACACCAAAGTAGTTCAGTAAGAGTTGTGCCTATCTTATTGAAAACGGGCCACTTGTTTTATTGTATACGATCTCACTCCATACATATTTTTCAAATATATGATTGGCTTATGTAGTTGGTTAACATTTAATGTATTTATTTGACAATTCATATGTTTCAAACTTCAAAGCATACCTTTTCAATCAAAACTTACAATTCAATAAATATGGTCGTTGTCATAGTAAGAAGTCTATTATGCATTTATGTGTGTATTATGTTTCATATTTATGTGTTATACCAAGGAATATGTCAATCTTGTTGCCGGCCGTTAAACCTTTTTTCTAATTGGTTAAGAGTATATTCACCTTTTATTGAATCAAGTGTAAAGTACAATTATAATTTCTACTTTAATGATTTAAATTTATCTTCGTTTTGATATAAACAAATTAGAACGCATGAAAAAGTGAATGTTACAGTCATAATTGTGACCGACATGCGCTTTCTCTCGATATACTCTTTACACGCACTAGTCAAAATTTAAATGTCTCTTTTGCTAGTCGTAAACTTGTAGTTGTAACTTACAAAGGTATTAACCAGACCAGTCAAGTATAATTTCGAATTAATTAGCTGTATATTATGAATTTCTGATTAATCTGGCTTGTTCTAAAAGTTTGGAGTAGTAAATTTAATTTAGGTTAGACAGTAGAGTTGATCCGAAGCTAAGCTAGCTACTGTATATACCATAATCATAACATATTGTAAGAAAGAAAAATAAATAGAGAAATTGCTTTGGCACAAAAACTGGTCCAAAGGCTAACGGATATCCTAAAAAGCGCAAGCTCCAACTGGAACTGGTCCGCAAGGATTGATTGTTCCTTCCTTTTTCTTTTGACTCCCACCTCATGAATATTACTGCAAATTTGAATAATTTAATAAGTTCTGGGACTATTATGCCAACTTTATAAGTTTTAGGGTAACTAACTATGCAACAACTGTTGTATGTGATGAATGTGATTGTGATTAATGGTAAAGAAGGTTTGATTAAAAATCCAAATTGAATCCAGAGTTGAGAACGTATTTGATTTTTCAAACTTAATCAATCCAAAAAAACACACTCAAACTGGAAAAGTCTGAACATAATTTAACGACACAAAATAAATTCTCCTAAGAAAATTCCATCTGCAGAAACTTTGATTCATTCTTCTTCAAAGGTCTTGGACACTCAAACCTGAAAAAGTGCAACAGATTCCATAAATCAGAATTCACAAACAACAAATATAATGTAACTATATGAGAACCGTGATGCTTTTCATAAACATAGTTACATATTAAAGACAAGGCAAAGCTAGGTTTCACATATTGTTTACTTCCATGGACACAGGTTCTTAGCAAGACCCAAACAATGTCATTAATGCAAACCTAGATTATGATCCATAAGAATTATTGTGTGATGTAGATGCTTACTTAGCAAACCCACACAATGTTATCAAGCAAATGATCCAAAGTGTGAGAATTTTAGCAGTGTAGGAAAAAAAAAACAGAGCAGAGTAAAAATAATAAACCTGGAGGAAGAGACTGCTTAAGCTTGTCAGCTTTCTCTTGGTCAAAGACGCAAAGAGTGTAGAGGTACCTCGAGCATCTGACCTTAAACTTAACAATGTCTTTGCTTCTCTTGATCTTCACAGATCTTGCATCTTTCCTTCTTGCTGTCAGAAGGAAGTCCTTGATCTCGTGGATTTGCTTCGGCTGCAACATTTATCAAAAAAATTCTAAATCAATCTAAAGAAAATTCACAGCATAATGATGATTATCAGGACACGAGCTCATCACATCAATAACGACATTGAGCTACATCAGATTTTTGGATAAATATATGCTAAATTCTCTAACCAACAGATTAATTTCTCTAAATCCTAAAATTTTAGCTATATCCTAACCAAAGTAATCATCATAGCTGCAAATGATACAAAAATCGACTTTTTTTTATGGACCAACGATACTGCACTATGAATATAGCAAACGAGCTATAAAAACCAAAACATAGATATCAATGAAAGGACCTAGAAAAGTACCATTGTCGAAAGCTCTTGCTGAAACTAGCCGCCTTCTACACAGAGAGCAAAAACAAAACCGAGAAGGTCACCGTTGCCAGGATATAAAGAGATCTCGAAACCCTAGACTCTTATAACAATTTCCAGATTTACCCCCGGCCCATATATCAAACAGTTTTCATGTTAGGCTCTTGGCCCAATCATATATCTGAAAATTTCTCACACTTTAGTTCCCCTTTCCAATTTTGCCCAATTTTATGACGTTTCTTACATTTTAGTCCCTTTATCTTCGTTTCACTCTTTTCATACCCAAATCTTAACGTGGACATCTTCATTGATTCTCTAATCAAATTACTCACAAATCAAAATAACTGTTTTTATTTTTGTGACAAGAAAAGAAACATTACACAATTCTTTGACTAACTAGTAGAGACACACAGATGTTTTCAGGTGTGGTGGCCTTAATGCTTCAAGGCCATGGAGTGACCATCTTCAGTGTAAGGCTCAAGAAATCCAATGAACTGTAAACAAATAACCAATGCTATGGTAAAAGAAAACGTCTTTGTAGATCAAAACAGAAGCTAAATGTCTGAAACATCCTATACGAGTTTCAAAGCTAACTAATATATACATTACCTTGGTTCCTTCCCGGGACCAACGTGCTCCATAGCCTTGAGCTACTCTTATCTCAAACACCTCTCCATGTGGCGGAACAATGTGTATGTTCAACCAGCATGAATAGTCAATGAAACGATTGATAATATCTGCTGCAAGTCTATTTTTATCTGAATCTGAAAAAGAAGGTGATATACAAATACGGAAATGCATTAGTGTAATCGCGCAAAACTGATTGAATTTGATAGTATGGCTAAGTACCAGTTCCATGAAGGACACCCCAAAAACCATCGCTACTTCGATCAACATGCTTGGCTAATGCTCTAGCCCCATGGCTCAATCTACAACCTTTTACCTCAATAAAAGGGGAACCAAAGATTGTAAATGTTATGTCACACAGCTTAAATACAGCCAAAAGATCGTCCACCAAAGTATGTTTGTATCTTCGGTCTTTGTGGTACCTTTGGGTTATATGGGAGCATGAATGAAGAGAGTAGAATCGATTTTGGAGGAGGCAGAGCATGAAAAATGGATCCAGTAGTGTAAGAAAGACCGAGAAGGCTTTGCACGCCGGTGTAACTCAAGCCCTGCAATTTTGAAGATAGTTTTTGAAGAAACATAAGAAAAAGGAATATAATTCATAAATCACAGAAGAAGACAGGGGAAAACTCAAACTCACAGAGAGTATGTGAGCCAAAGCAACACAAGGCTGAACGACTGATTTAGTAAGATGGATTGCGACAACACCATTGGTCTTCTCTTGATCAACATCATACAACTTCCTAAACATTTGCATACCTAAGAATGTGAAATGTTTGAAACAGAACTTACACAGAAGTTAATGGCTAAAGAACAAGAAAAGAAAACAAAAAGCTCACCTTCTTCCACTGTTTTAATGCCAGGAAACACTTTCTCTGGACTCTCGGCTTTCAACAGCTCGACAAAGGACGAAAATTGGTGAACTTCCTATATACCAACATTTCAAGAGAAGCTATCACAAGAAATCGTTTTCAGAAACAAAAGAAAATGATGTTTAGCAATATATCTCACCAGAACTTCAAACATGAGACATTTATTTATCATAACCATTGAACCTCTTCGTAGAAGTCTGAAAGAAATCAAACAACATATGTGAACACAAGAGATACAGAAGTGATCATGCTCAGTAACGTTGCACTTCTCATACCTTTCATACTCGGTTTCATAACACCTTGCTTCAACTGTTTTGATGCCATCTAATTCATCAATTCAAATAAAGCAACCCATAAGTCAAAATCTGATCAAGAAGTCTTGCCACTTGATATTGACATTGACAAGCGGTTAAACACACACAAAATTTCAGGTATATAAAAGGGAAAATTGTACCTTTCATGAGAGAGAATGAAGGCTCTTGAATTTGAAGCTCGCAAGCTATATCCTTCAAGGCCTGGTTATCCCAATACCAATCAAATTTACAAATTTCAAAATTCAAAGTAATTCCCAGATATGGATCTTCAAATTCACAACTGATCAACCAGAAATGTTGCTTTTGAAGTATAATAATGAACTATGACTGACTCACATTGACTAACTCAGAACCCTTTTGGATGATCAGCTTGCTCCACTCATCTTCTCTCTCCTTTAACAAGATTAACTCTTTCAGCAATGACATCTTCTCAAAGGTTCCACAGAAAGAACCAGAAGCAATGGATTTTAGCAGACCTAAAGCAAGACGCTTGTACAAAGGATAATCAGGAACACCCACAAATGTATCAAAAAGAGCAGATTGATTCAAAGGGCAACAAGTCGGTCTAACAAAGATTCGATCACCGGCGGAAAGAAGGCCAGAGTAGAAATCACCGGTTAGCTCTAAATCGAAATCTGTACGGTAATCGAGTGTGAATTTCACCATTTGCTCTACACAATCTCTCAGTCTATCCATTTTCACACAACCGGAACAAAGTTGAATACTTTTTTTTCTCCATTATTTCAGATCGTGTCTAAAATATAAAAAAATTTGTTCTTTTCTTTTTCTGAACATATAAATTTGACTCTCTTTTTTTCTCTTCTTTTTAACATATTGACTCCAGAAAAAAAGGTTCAATCAAACGTCTTGATTTGATTGATAAATCAACTAATAAAAAAGATCTAAACTTGTGTTCTAAAAGTTAGTGTTTCTGCAGAGAAAAACAACAAGACCTAAAAACTGAAAAACCCAATTGTAACAATTACTAAAACTGAATTGTCACTAACAAGGAGGACAAAAATGAGAGCTATCATTCTGTAGATTGGGTAGACTTAAGGGAGCCGGAGCAAGGACTGCTTCATATAGGTCCTCGTTCAACTTCACCGGCAGTGATGGCATACGCTTCATTGGCTCACACACATTCTCATTTAAACTGTAAGATCAAAAACAAAGTTATGGTTATATACTTTAGAGAACAATCAAGTAAGTGAACAACATAGACATGACATTATTTTGCAGAATTGATGATAAAGTTACATACTTGGTGAGAAGAGTCCTGAAGTTTGCCAGGCTTTTAGTGAAAAGGTTTAAGTTGTCTCTGATCTATAAAAAAGGAAAGTAATTAAACCAAGTTTTTTCTCCGCGATTGTTGGTTTCTCAAGATATCTAATTAAGTTGGTGATTTTGAATGGATCTAATATATACTTACATTTAAAGACGACGATGTGAAATTTGCAGAAATCTGATTAAATAATTGCTCGTTCTCTTTAAGAAGAGCATAGGCGATCTCTGCATATCATTAAAATGAGTCTTTAGTAATATTTCCATATTTGAAGATTAAATCGCATCTTTAAGAATCTTAATAATTTGGATCAAAGAGATATATACTTACCATGTTCTTCACCAATAAGAGGAGATGTTCCAAACAAATGTGAAGCTGGGGTTGAATTCACGTCCTGAATAAAATCAAACATAAAACAGATATTACATCAACGAGATGCGGTTAAAGCTAAATCCAGGAGATTAATTAGGATAACAAGAAGATCATGCAGATAAGATCAGATACATTGTTTGAAACCTTATTTTCAACTCTAGCTCTTACCAAACCATTGTGATCTTCTTTTCTTCTTTTGCTATTTTCCTTGTTCTACAACAAAAACAATTAACCCGAAATAACGAAACTTGAAGAAGAAGAAAGAAGAAGAAGGAAATTAAAGAAGAAGACTTTACATAAAGCCATTTGCAACGTGCAGCTACGTCCCTGGCCGTCTTCTTCGGAAGATGCCAGGCGATTTTCACGTAACGCCAAACAATCGGTTCCAACGAATATCTTCATGAAAGTATCAGAGCACCAAAATTGGAAACCTAATAGTATTGATTCTCAAGAAACTAAAAGCGAATTTTGAAGGGAGATAATATTCACCAACCTAGCAAGACCATCAATCAGAATTGCTTGTTCTTTAGAGTTCCAACTAATGGCGGTTCCCGCGTTATGTCTCATGAATGAGCTCTCAGGTGTGGAGTTGCCGGAGCAGACATTATTATGGTGATTCCTCTCTTCGTTTGTCCCGCAAGGATTCGCCATCAAACACACACCAATACCTCCTAACAAGATAAAATTAAAGAAACATCAAATATAAACCCTAGCTCTCGGAAGAACAGATTTCCAAAACCCTGAGTATTTGCAAACGATGTGTAATTGCTGTATCTGAGCTTTGGCAGTGATATCCAATAAATATTAGGTAATATGTTGATTGGTTGAATACACAAAATATATATTTAAAAGCAAAAAAAAAAAATAGACTAGGTGTAATGAAATATCTAAAAAATCTGAACGCTTTTTATTTTGTCTACATTTCTATTATTAAAATTTTCGTCCTTTTTATTATGTTATTTCAGGATAAAAAAATTAATAATCTATTTATTTTATTTTATAAAGTAAACTAAGAGGACGTTTATAGTTTTAATTGGCAGTCTTTCAAAAGCTTTGAGCGTATAAGTAAAATGATAATGCTACAATATCTTTAATGGGCAGTCTTTTCTTTTCCACCCTTTTTATAATTTTATTTTAGACTAAAAAAGAAATAAAGTAGTAATAATCTATTTGTAAGCTAACAGCGTTATACGCACAGCTGCTCATATATATATATATATATATATGTACGCATAGACACAGCCTGACATTTTATTTTCTCAGTTAGTTAATTCTTGTATGATTGCAAAAAAAAACTATAAAAGGTTTATTTTTTCCCAAAAAAAAAACACTGTCAAAGGTCTAATTGAAAACTATTTTAAAGTGTTACAAAATCATCGTGCACTATTATTGTAGACCATGAACAAATTTAATATATACAATTTATTTCATGGGTCAAACCCGATAAGAATATGCATATTACATAAAAGTGTATACTACCAAAAAAGCAAATATTACGGTAAACCGATCCTTTAAAAGATTATACGAGTGGATTTTTAATGAAAGACATGTGGAATTCTGGAATTGATTGCTGTCTAGATGAACCGGTGAAAATTCGTGTTATCTACTTTATCAAACAAAAAACCTAGAATTCCACTCAAATGTAACATTATTGGAAGGAAAAATTAATTGCTATATGGTTTATTAATTTTGTGTATTCATATATCACATATTATGTATTTATGTGATAACTTATTATTTTATATATTGGCTTCAACTCGAGACATGCATGCAACTTCCTTCCTTCCGAAGGTTATGCATATTAGAACTAACAGCTCCGAGTTAGATAACTTTGCTCTACGATTGCATAAAACGACACGACATCACAAAACAGATTCACATAATATACTTTCACAATTTGTATGTGTAATAATCTACAAGTTCTAGATCGTAAATTTGTTGTGATTATGTGCATTTGCCGGAACAAGAAAAATAACCTGCATTTGAACTTTGAAGCATACATGACGATTGACGATTAATATCAGCCTAGTCAAAATCTTTTTCTTTTTTTTCATATAAAAAAATATGAGAATTAAACAACATTATTTTTTAGTATTTAATGTAATTAGTGTGAAGTTATCTGCTAATTTCGAAATGCAAGAAAATAGTTGAATTTTTGTTTGCTATTCGAAGCAGGTTTATTGACTAGAGTTTTCCTCGAATTAATCTGTAAGAGAGAAAAACCTGACCACAATTAAATATACCCAAAAGTACAACAATTGAAAAGAGCAACCATATCCATGTATAAAATGAGAAATGGTACCGATAGATAGTGTGTACTAAATTATAAATCAGGAGTTTCCAGCTGTTTTAGTGCATATCATTATGACATCCTCTCATGTCTTAAAGGTTGTTTTTTTGTATTATCCATTTTTTGTTGTAGTAACGAATTAGCTATAAGGAACATTTCTCCTATGATTGTAAGTTTAAACCGTTTATATAGGAGTTAGGTAAATTAGAATTAGAACCAAATTAAGAAAAAAAAATTAAAATTAAAATTCTATTATACTCTTAACTATAGTATGTTGATATTTTTAAAAAAAATACAGAGTGGTCGACAATCAACAAGAAAATTTTCACAATGCATTTGATTTTAATCCTTTGTTAATTGTCTATATGAACTTCAACAAATTTCTTGTTAATTGTGTGTGTTGTTAATATCAAGGTTCAAATATAATAAAAAAACATACCGTAGCGTAATATATATGCATCGATAAGAAATTGATCACCGATTTTCTGTGCATTTTCAAAATGGATTGTATAATCCAAAACCAAAAACTTGTCATCGTTTACATCTTTAATCTATCACTAGATCATTGCTAATATGGAATGAAAACGGATTTATCACTATATGGTCATTGCTAATTATCGCCATCGATCAAATTACATCAAAATCATCCTTTATATTTAGATGTTGGAAACAGTCTTAATTATACACGATTCAAAACAACTAAGAAAAAATGAAAAAAAAAAGAGAAATGGGATCTCATAATTCTGCATGGGAAATCAAATGACGCGCAGAATCCGAGTTAAGATCACATGTTAACACTGCACGTTGCTTCACTATCTGACGATCAAAACGTAAATTATAGACATATACACTCACTTAATTAATTACTGATTTTTAAGGTATTGCACGTATAATATTCGTTCTCAAAAAATGATATTTTAAACCCAAACCCCATGTCGTGTTATATAAAGTCTTGTTATTTTCTCTTTTGACCTATGCTACCTACATGTCACATAATAAAATCTTTATAATGCATAAACCCTCAAGTCTTTATATCTCGATCTGTTTTTCCTCCCTGCATTTACTTTCCTCATCATTTATTCGGATACCATTTACTATTTCATATTTTTTATTAAAATGATTATAAAATATTTATATTTCCGTATATCAAATCATCATATTATGATGGAAATCCTTTTTTTTAATCGTTGGTATTTATATTTTCGAGCAAATTAGTATTTCTCAAAAATATTTAAAAAGTAGACAAAGCAGTTAAAATGCCTAGACGACATTGGGCTGGCGACTTAGCTTGCACGGCACCTAAACAAATGCAACAAAGATCCGATTATTAAGCTTGCACAAATTGTTTTTTAATCAAATTCTAACTCCCTTACTATATTATACTTAAAACCCCAATTGTAGTCAGATATGCCACGTGGACAAAACCCCATAAGTAACATTCTCCTTATATAAACCCTCACTAGTACTCATTCAACACTCAACTGCTTCACTGTTATATGGTTATGATTCAGATCTTCCTCACCGCGGTGGTGGTTGGAGCCGTCAGTCTCTTCCCGGAGACGGCAGAAGCTGCCGTGATGGGACCGTCCATGCAGAAGCTGACATGGCATTACTATAAAGTTTACAACACTTGCGAGAATGCCGAGAATTTTGTGAGGCACCAAGTTGAGATATTTTACAAGAACGATAGAAGCATTGCTCCTAAACTCCTTCGTCTCCTCTACTCTGACTGCTTCGTCACCGTACGTATTTTCTTATCCTTGCCTTACCTATTTAATCATTTATATATCATATAAGTATGACCACAAAAACAATCGAGTGTGAACTTAAGCGAGTTTAATTAGAAGACTTAGGTGGGCAAAAAAAAAAAAAAATTGTAATCCAACAAAATTAAATAGTCCTCTCACATTGTGTGACACTATAATGATAGGGATGTGATGCATCGATTCTTCTAGAAGGTCCAAACTCAGAGAGAATGGCGCCGCAAAACAGAGGACTCGGAGGATTTGTGATCATAGACAAAATCAAAATAGTCTTGGAACAAAGATGTCCTGGTGTTGTCTCTTGCGCCGACATTCTTAATCTTGCAACTCGCGATGCTGTTCATTTGGTAACTTCTCTTTCTCTTTACCTATAGCTGTAGCTATATACATGGACCATTATAGATACTGACCAACCGAGAGAACTGATTTCCTACAGGCGGGTGCACCATCTTATCCTGTGTTCACCGGCAGAAGAGATGGTTTGACTTCGGATAAGCAAACCGTGGACCTACCATCACCATCCATCTCATGGGACCAAGCCATGGCTTACTTTAATTCCAGAGGCTTGAATGTCCTTGACATGGCTACACTTCTAGGTCAGTCACCTTTTTCTTCATTCCAATATCTTAAAAACCGGTTTATCGATCAGGATTAAGGACTTTTCATAATTCTTGGTTAGCTATAGCTCCGGTCTCGGTTTATATTGCGACTGTCGTTTTGATCTGGTTAGAATCGGTTAAACTGAATTGCATTCTGATTAGGATCACATTCAATGGGGAGAACATATTGCAGCTACCTCGTTGACCGTCTCTACAATTTCAACAAGACCGGTAAACCAAGTCCGACTATGAACAAGTATTTCCTGTCTGAAATGGCAAAGCAATGTCCACCACGAACGAGGAAAGGCCAGACCGATCCGCTCGTCTACCTAAACCCGGACTCAGGCTCAAACCACAGCTTCACAAACTCATTCTACTCAAGAATTCTTTCAAACAAATCTGTACTTGAAGTAGATCAACAACTGCTTTACAATGATGACACCAAGCGAATATCTGAGGAATTCTCAGAGAGTTTTCAGGATTTTCGGAAATCTTTTGCTCTTTCGGTGAGCAAGATGGGAGCGATAAATGTGTTAACTAAAAACGAAGGTGAGATACGAAGAGACTGCAGGCTTAGAAACTAAACACAAAAGCACAAAATCTCTCTCTGGTCTCTGTGATTGCAATCAGAATAAACAGAGGATATAAACAAGAAACAACAGGAGAAAAATATTGAAATATTATGGTTCAGTTATAAATTTGTTGTCATTTATTACACTGTAATCGCCGTGAAAAGGCTTTCTCTATAGCTAAAAGAGATTGATTCTTTTCGTGTTTCTAAAAAGTAGAAAATTTTCTGATATTCACATAAGTATAAAAGGGTATGCAGTCAAAATTGTTCCCGCACAAAAGAGAAAGGAGATTTTATTCTTCTAACCTCTTTGGTTATGAATCTTAAACTCTCAGTTTGTGAAGTACCAAGCGCTTGAATTTCACAAGCTTCTCAATCTCTTGCTAGTTCCTTCCTGCTAGCTTCAAGAAGAGGCCAAACAATTATCAGAATATAATTTTATTACATAAACAACAAAATCGCAGAGCCTTTAGTAGCGAAAACATCTATCTAAGTTTATGTAAAGACTGTTTGCCTTGCCAACAGTTCCTGGTATTTTACAAGTCATGATATGTTTCTTGATCCAAGATTTCATTATAGTGAAAAAAGAACACAATTACCTCAAAAAAGTTGTCAAACATGTTGTAGACAGAGATCAAAGCATGAATCTTCAAACAGAAACCCCTTCCTTGTAATCCGTAATCAAAGATGACCTACTTGTGTGAGCTTCTATTACTTCTTCTTTTTGTTTTATATTTTTACTAACTGTTATAGGTGGAATTCTGCATAGTCACCATTCTGAGCAGCAGGACTATGGTGTAAACTTGGTGTTCGGCTCTGGTTCTCACCATGGCTCTGAATCTCCTCCGGCCTCTGGCTATCCATATGGGTTTGATGCTGGATTTGAACCTGGTTGTGATTCTGAGACTGAATGTTGCTCTTGGTCTTAATTACCTGACTCTAACCAGCATTCAACAATTAAATGGCGAACAACAGAATATACATGTATTTACAAAAAGCACCAGAAGCCTTTTGTGTAGATCATATCTAACCTTGTACATGTATTTCCTACGAAGTTTCATGGCTGTGCGTATGCATCTTCTCACGCGAAATACAAGAACCTTATCATTGAAGATCTGCAAAATATCTTCTGAATCAGTATAGATGCATCTCATCAATTGACCATGTAAGGAGAATAAAATACAAATGAAACAGACTTTATACCTGTATCATGTCATCGATCGAGCGAGTTTCTTTCATGATCTTATGTCGATTCATGATTAAAATCGCCGCCACACAAAAGACAGGAAGGGCATCATCCCCCTTTTTTATGGATGAAACTACACAAGGGACATGTGTTGTTCTATCATTCCTTGACCAAAGACTTCTTGTCAAACCACAAAAGTGATATGAGGATGATGCCGGCTTTATCCCACTCTCATCGAAAAGTGGACCAGCAGTCTTTGGCAACGGACCACTCTTCGGCAGTAAACCACTCCTCGACAACAAACCGCTGCTCTTTGAAATTGGTCCGCTCTTTGAAATTGTTGGTTCCCTCTTTTTACTATTACTATTTCCATCCTCTATCGTTTCTTCACTCACTTCAGCTTCAGATTTTCTCGGAAGCTGAATCACCAAAGGCTCCAAGCAATCATTCACCAACGTTTCAGAAACAGATTCATCATAATCAGCTGCCCACATCATCTACATCAAAGACAACACTATAAATAAATATGACAAACAGAGACTGCACGAAAGACTCAGTATTTGAAGCAAACAGAAGAATTACAAACCTCCCACATCCTGAGAGCTTCGTTAAAAGACAGTTCTCGTCGGAACAGAACTAAAAGCATCCGGAAGGCAAAATGAAGACTTTCAGCACCAATACGCGATAAGTGGGAAAATATATCTTTATCTGTGAGTTGCAATATGTGCCACAGAGATTGCAATTGATCCATCACCCCAGTTGGTCCCTCCATTTGGAAATTCGCACGCTATACAAACAGACACATAGCAAGAGCATATAATGCATGATTCAAAATAAGGCCAGAAACAAAAACATATGAAATATTATGCAATGGATTTACCGTTCTTCTTATGAGCATTTCAAAGCACCAAAACGCATCAGCATTATCTTCGAAAAGAACCACGAAAGGAGAGACTAAATCACTCATTCCTATCCACAGATATCCAACCAGAGAGTTAGTATCCTAAAGCAATAACACCTCACTAAGTTTCAATTTAACAGCTAAAAAATCAATCTTAAGCGATATAGTGGAACCTTGGCAATATCCAGTTGCAGGATCAACCCAAGCATAAACCGCAAGGATATCTGACATTCTTCCTAGATTTCCTGGATCCTCGTAGAACTCAAGGTGGCTATCTGTCCTTACCACATCAACAACTGAGGAAACGAGAAAGCTAACTATGAAAAGATGCAAGCTGGGATAGCGCAAGGAAGATTTCTGCGAGTTCTTGAAACAAAAGAGACAAGGAATAATTCCTACCAATTCGATGCAATGTCCAAAGCCATTCAGACACTCGATCTTCTGTGACATTCCCAACACGAGAGGGAGTCTCCTTTACTGATGCCATTTCAGGGACATCTGATATTCTCAAACCATCGACTATCTCTGCATTGTGACCAGTATAAGACGATGGTCCAACAGAATCCGGATGCATCACTTCGATCTCTGAAGTGAACCTACGTTGTTCTCTAACTAAATCAGCATTCTTATCAATTCGGAAATTGTGCATTCCCTCATCCTCGGATCTAAATTCACTTTTCAATGAAGCATCCTCATCTGGTGTAGAAACCTCTATCTTATCTAAACTATTCCTCCCAAACAAATCTGTAACCGGTAGCGAGGGAAAATCAAAATAACCGTCAGGGGAAGCAAAGCCATATGGACTAGAAGCAGATACAAAAGAGGAAGTGTTGTATACTACGCTCTCCGGACTTTCTCTTCCGCTAACTAAATCAACGGACTCACTAGAACTTCCCCTTCTGTGTACTTGAGATGTATCAGTACCATTATTACTCCAATCACTGTGATGATTATCAGTATTAGCAGTATCATTATTATCTATAAAAGCTTCTTCTCTGTTTTCATCTGTAGTAGCAACCTTTACCGACTCATCTCTATAAGATTTCCGCATATCCATAACTTTAGACCCCACAACATAGGCAAGTGAACCAGTTCCCACACTTGAATGCATCGTCTGGCATTGCTTGAGCAATTCATTGTATCGCTTCCTGAGTGAAAATTCAAATAACGCTTGTAAGCTTTTTGATTAAAACTTAACTTGCTATTAGCAATCTCTCTCATTCTAAGCTGTGATAAAACAATCTAACCTTCGAGCTACCCTGAGTTGATTACGGTACTCAGAGGTGCTGCTCAATGCATAGCATCCAAGGAGAAATTCCCAAACTTCAGCTCTAATAGACGGATCGATTCCCTAATAAAGAACAACATCATACATTAGATCACTGTATTGACATAATAACCAAAAGTGTTACAAAACATACCCCCAAAATAATTAATTTAAGCGCCTTTTGGAAACCAGAAACTCTTCCGTCGCTATCAAAAGACGCTTGCCACTTCTCTGGCTTAAGCATTTTCCCGATCTGTGCATTTATAAATCATCATACATCTACACTAGAATTGTTTGATTACAAAGATGCTAAAATAATTAAAAAAAAAAAGGTAAAAGAGGAGATCTTACAGTTATAACAACCTGTATCCGTGATTGTGAAAGACAAGGCTCGCTCAAATCTCGAACCAGAGATCCCACTTTCTGTAAACTCACTACACCTGCTTTGCCACAACTCCATTGTTTTCTTTCTCCACCAGAACACATCAGTCCTCACTTCCCAACTCTTCTACAACATCAACCAAAATTGACAACACCAAATATTAAAAAACAAAAAAATACATCAATCAAGATCCTTTACTATAACCCAATAACCGAAATCAGCCAAAAAAGTAAAGGGTCAGATCAAACTTCACCATTACAGAATCCAATAGAATCACAGATCTTGCTGTGACCAAATTTGCATCCTTTTTTCAGAAATCCAAAATAGAGTTTTTGAAATCAACAAACTTGCGTCGTATCTTATTATTCACAAACATGATTCAGATTTCATCGATCAGATCAGATCACTCGACCAGGTCAGATTAAATTGCATTTCATTCACAATACGTAAACGAGTTTCAATATACGCAAAATAAAAAAAAGAAACTTTCCTTTAGCATCATTATATACATTTTTGCGCTCAATGCCGTTTGAATGTTTGATAATATTGATAGATGCAGAAAAGCTAAGAGAAGAACCTGAATGGTCAATGGTCATGGAGGATATTCTTCTCCGATCTCCATTTTTTCATCGACGGAAAATTTTTTCCTTTTTTTTTTTTTTT
>VBRH01000110.1:156138-176160 GCA_014578085.1 Cardamine resedifolia
TTTTTTTTTTTTTTTTTTTTAAATGTCTGTTTTTAATTTTCTGGCCGTATATTTTTGGTACTTAGAACTTTATTTTGGGAAATTGCGTTTTGGGTTTTGTTGGAATTTTGCAATTCAGTGAGAGATGTGCGTGTTGTTTGCTTCATTCAGTATGTGTTGCTGATTTTGCATTTGTGGAATTTTGGGCTTTCTTCTGTCTTCTTCTTTTTTTGGTGTGTGCGGTGATATTTGTCCTCTTTGAGTTGTTTCCCCTTTTTTTAAAGAAGTTTAAGTTTCATCTTTTTTTAACTTATTGTCGACAGTTCTTGAATTTGATATCGTGACGTCTTCTCTGTTGTAGTTTACTGGTGGAGGGTTGATTCATTGAATTTCCTACGCTTGGGATTTTCAAGTATCTCTTTTGTATGTAAGATTCCAACTGAAGATCCTATCATCTCTATGTCTTATTGTCATACTCTTGAAGTTTGAATCAAATCTTATCGAAAATGGAAAACCCTTTTGCTTCCAGAGAAAAGGGGTTTGGTTATCTAGACACTCCAACAACAGAACAAATGGATGGTTTAAGCTTTGTTTCTGGTGTTAGGAATTTGATCTCTGATGATATGCTTAACTCTTCCTCCTCTGAGCTTATGAATTTCGACTCTTTTCCCACATGGTGTAGTAGCCCTTCCGCTACTGATATCTTGTTCACCCAATACGGTCTTTCGACTTCCCAACTTATGCCTTTTGGAGCTTTCACTTCATTTCATCCAGCTGACCCAAAGGCTGCCACTTTTCCGGGTCTCACTCGAACATTCCAAGATTTGGAAAGCTCTTACTTTGGTGAAGAAAGATCATCGGCACAAAAAGAGTTTCATCGCTCATTAGATAACGATGAGTTAAGTGGTAAACGGCGCAGGGTTAACTGTACTGTTCCCAGGTCTTTGAGCCACTCATTAGATGAGAAGATGCTTAAGGCACTAAGCTTATTTATGGAGTCCTCAGGATCAGGAGAGGGCATTTTAGCACAAGTTTGGGCGCCTATTAAGACAGGAGATCAGAACTTGCTTACTACTTGTGATCAAGCATATTTGCTTGACCCGAAGCTTTCTCAGTACCGTGAAGTGTCAAGGAAATTTACGTTTGCTTCTGAAGCAAACCAACGTTCTTTTCCGGGTCTTCCTGGACGAGTCTTTATCTCGGGAGTGCCCGAATGGACATCAAGCGTGATGTATTACAAAACAGATGAGTATTTGCGCATGAAGCATGCAATAGATAATGAAGTCCGTGGTTCCATTGCAATACCTATCCTTGAAGCTTCCGGGACATCTTGTTGTGCTGTCATGGAACTCGTCACATCCAAAGAAAAACAAAATTTTGATACGGAAATGGACACTGTTTGTCGTGCTCTCCAGGTTGATTCACTTTTCCCTTTCTCTCTTTCTCTTTCTCTTTGCTTATATGTGTACGTTTGCGTGAATTACTGCTGCCACCTCTAGGTTGCTATATTTCACCAAATTTTTACTTGGATAGGAAATTGAACATTTTACAAAGATATGAATGATCTATTCTCTGATTTTTTAATGTGGATATTTCATTCTCTCACAAAACATTGTTTTTGTCACGTCCAACACCTGTTAGTTGGCACAAATCGAGGTCAGAAGCAAAAAGAACGAATTTTATCTAGTTGATATCCTAGGCAAAACAACTGAACATAGAGAACTGATGTCAATTGTATTTTAAAACAATATGGATTTTGATGTTTTTTGCAGCAGCGAGTGCATAAAACAACTTTTAATTCTTATGTAAGCTTGATTTAGGGTCTGAGAATCTTTGTTGGCTTAAGACCTGCTTGAGTACTCTGCCTTTGTCAATGAAAGCTTCCAGGGCACTTCTGAAGACAGTTTGTTGTGGTTACAACTTGAGGTTACAAAACGCAGTTATTGATTCCTTGTAATGTGCCAAATATATTGAAAAATATCATATGAAATAGTGTTGGTAAAGAGATTCATTTTTCTCCTTTCTTTTTTTCAGGCTGTAAACTTACGGACGTCAGCTGTCCCTCGTCCACAGGTAACCTCTGAACCATAACACTAGCTATCTACAAACCATTATTTCTCGTTATTTCATGCCTTAATCTAACCGTATTTTTTTATTTACAGTACTTTTCAAGTAATCAAAGAGATGCCTTAGCTGAAATAAAAGATGTTCTCCGGGCAGTATGTCATGCACACAAGTTACCTTTAGCTCTCGCTTGGATTCCTTGTAGTTACAACAAAGGTGGAAAGGATCAATCTGTAAGGGCTTTTGGACCAAATTCAGGTGAAAAATGTGTTCTTTGCGTAGAGGAGACAACTTGTTATGTAAATGATATAGAGATGGAAGGCTTTGTGCACGCATGTTTGGAGCATTTTCTAAGAGAAAAAGAAGGAATTGTTGGCAAAGCTTTCGCATCAAACCTGCCGTTTTTTTCTTCTGATGTGAAGGCATATGACATCAGTGAGTACCCTCTCGTTCAACATGCTCGAAAGTACGGTCTAAATGCTGCTGTTGCTATCAAACTGAGGAGCACTTACACTGGTGAAGATGATTACATACTTGAACTATTCTTGCCTGTAAGTATGAAAGGAAGCTTGGAACAACAACTTCTATTAGACAGCCTGTCGGGTACAATGCAGAGAATTTGTCGAACTCTGAGAACTGTTTCAGAAGTGGGGTCAACTAAAAAAGAAGTGAATGAAACTGGATTTCGAAGTGGTGAAATGTGTAGTTTCCCGCAGACAACATGTTCCGGAAACTTTCAGACAATATCATTGGATTCCGAGTTTAACTCTACTACAAGCATATTTTCGGGAATATCCTCTGATAAAGAAAACAGTAGCACAATATCTCAAGGCACCTTGAAGCAGGTATGTGCCGTATACAATTTGGTTATTCTGTTGATATTGTGAACTAGTTTGCTAGATTGAGCACTGATATAATTTTTATTTTTACATATTTTCATAGGACATGAACAAAGCTAGAACACCCGAGAAGAAGAAAAGCACTACAGAGAAGAATGTGAGCTTAAGCGTTCTCCAACAACATTTTTCTGGGAGTCTAAAGGATGCTGCAAAAAGCCTTGGTGGTGAGACTTCCACAATTTCCGAGGCATGGATTCAGTTTTATTACAAGACAAACTATCTAAACTTTGACTTGGATTTTCTTATGCAGTTTGTCCAACCACATTAAAACGGATATGCAGACAACATGGGATCATGAGGTGGCCATCTCGTAAAATTAACAAAGTGAATAGGTCATTAAGAAAAATACAGACTGTACTTGACTCGGTCCAAGGTGTAAAAGGAGGATTAAAGTTTGACTCGGTGACAGGCGAATTCATTGCAGTTGGCTCTTTTATCCAAGAATTTGATGCCCAAAAGAGTTTATCTTCTCATGGTAATGATGCACATGTAGAAAGTCAGGAGGATATGGTTGACGATACCTTGTTCGAGCTCCATGAAGTCAAATCTGTCGACAATGCAGTTAAGTTGGAGGAGGATAGTACCACGAACCAAGCAGGGCCGGGTAAGAACATCTCTTATCAGCATCTTTGTTCGATAAACCATAGATTAAGCCATTTTCAATTTTTGCAGGATCATTCACGGAGGTTAATGCTAGTGGTCAGCCATGGGCTTGGATGGTTGAACATTCTGACTTGAATGGAAATGAAGGATTAAAGAGTGTTTGCAACTTAAGTTCTCCAGCAATGGCAGATGGAATGGATACAACAATCCGATGCAGTGACCATATTGTTGAACCTAAGCAATCCATGTCATACAGCTTATCAGATTCATCAAATGGCTCAGGCAGAGTTATGCTAGGAAGCTCATCTACTTCCATGGAAGATTGGAACCAAACGAGAACTCACAACAATAATAGCGGTGAGAGTGGATCAACAATGCTCATTGTAAAGGCCACTTATAGAGAAGACACCATACGTTTCAAGTTTGACCCATCGGTTGGGTGTCTTCAGCTCTACAAAGAAGTTGGGAAACGCTTTAAAATGCAAGACGGGTCGTTTCAACTAAAGTACTTGGATGATGAAGAAGAATGGGTGATGCTAGTTACAGATTCAGATCTCCAAGAATGCTTGGAGATATTACATGGTATGGGAAAACACTCGGTGAAGTTTATGGTTCGTGATTTGCCGGCCCCTATAGGTAGTTCTACTGGCAGCAATGGTTACCTCAAAACAGGTTTATGACATCTACTGTATCGCCGTAAGAGAGACACACACAGTTATGTTTTCCCATGTGAGAGAGTGTTGTTTATTTCTCCAGATATTAGTTTGCTTATTATTAAAAAGGCATGCGGGAGAAGAACAATTTTGGTATAGTATATAGTCCGGAGAATCTATATGTTTTTCGTTTTATATGGATCAGAGAATAAAAATTTGGATGTTTTATCCAAATTGCTAATGTTGTATTATGGAAACATCACTTTTAGTTCTTACATAAGTCACGGGTGTGAGGATCAAAAGTAAAAATCAATATGCAAAATATTATTGTATTCTTTGTTGTGTTCAAGTCAATATCCTTTGTTGTTTCTTTCTCTCCATTCCATTGCTACTTCACTTTGGTAATCTTGCTAGCTCACCTCCATGAACTCTTTTAATCTTATAAAGACACTGTTGAAATCAGATTTGGAGATTTTATATACTCGCACTTAGCAGACAACATGAAACTTCCATACCAAAATTGAAAAAATGGAAATAGATGTATACCTTTTTTCAAGGGAGGGCATTAGGTCCTTGACAACAGAGATGATGATCGACTCATCTGACTTCTCTTGTGATGAAGCTTGCATTGCTTCGCTCACTGCAACACACGATTGAAATTTCAGTTAAAAGATGATTCTCGGGATAAACAAGGCGATATCTCAAGGATCATATAACATTTTTACCAGCAAAAAAAGCTTTAAAGTGAGAAGTGGTAATTTTAGGATGTCTCAAATAGTTCATGTAGACATTAAAACAGGTAGAATGATGTACAAAGAGCTTTTATCCTCACCTTCTATATCTTCTTGAAGTCTGGATTCGCCTCCAAGATATGAACGTTCACCCACTTCTAAATCTAGACCTTCACGGTCTGCAAATTTCTCTAGAAAGCGGCCGATTAGGTTATGTGCAACCAAGCTTGTTTCATCAGAAATTTCTTGGACTGCGAGATAGTGGTTTTTGTTTCTTCTGCGTGGCTTCTGCTCATTATGATCATCAGTCTTTATGTTTACAACAGAAAACAATGAACGAGAGCTAAACTCGTTATCTACTTCCATCTCAACATCCCTCTCAACCTTGACTCGACTTTTGCTTGTATTAATGTCATGTCTATCACTGATTAGTGTTGATTTGTTGGACGTGGGAGTGACATAGAGAGACCTAGGATGAACTCTTGTAATACTCTCTGGCAGGTCTCTAATAACGGCCCTATTGACAGAAGAGCTCAAGTAATGCTGGTTGGTTGCGTATGTACAAGCAGTTGGGTCCAAAAAAGAGCATTCTGCACCACTTTCTTCATGATCTGAATCAGAGGAATCAACTGCATTGTCTTTGACTTCAAGCTTTATGTTACGGCAACTACTCTCTCTTTTAGCAAATTTCTCGTTATCAAATAAACTACAATTCTCACCATCATCATCATCATCATCATCATCACCATCATCACTGTCTTCTAGCTCCTCCATATAAGCATCACCAAAGTCCTGATCAAGCTCATAATGTGGAATACATTGCCAAATTATTTGCTTCACTTCAGCACTCACATTTAATATACACTCCGACTCTTCCTCAATTGCTTCCCTTGGAAATATCTTATGCTCTACATTCCGCGTACTCCTGTTGACCAATGAAAGTGCTTTCATCAAAGACGTTGGAATGATGTCCATATCACTGCATTCAAACAGATATTCAATCAACATTTTTCTGACAGCTGATCTTAAGCTGTCATTTGATACTTCGGCTTCTGGGTCTAAAAAAAGATGCAGTCTTTTCAGCTCACGAAACCTGACCTTCTTATGGAGTAACCAGATTGCCTTCACTATCTCATTCTGCAGATTCTTTGTTTCCGGTGAGAACTGGAAAAAATCGATGGCAGTGGTAGTTTTGTAGCCAGGACTTAGCTTAAGTGATAAATCTACTAATGCCATCGCTTTAGCCAATTGCTCCTGCAGTTTATCCCCAACAGAAAGTTCTGAGAGCATCTTCTCACCAGTTTTCCTCACTTGGTTTATCAGATCACTTCGACTCTGACCACATCTACTGGTTTTCAATCGGGGTATCATTCTTGAACCTTGAAGTTTCCTTTTCATTGCACGTAGGGTCTGAGTCGACAAACTATCTAGCTCATTAAGTACCTTCATTGCAGCATCACGACGGGACTGAAAAGTGGGTGTTGCCAAACTCACCGGGCAATCTTTCCGGAAATTTCCAGGATCACTAAGAACTTGATGCAGCTGCTTAACAATATCTTCCTTTACAATGTCATTGTCCTTTCTCTTATTGAAATCTCCATTGATCGATTCTCTGATAAACTCTTTCATTTTCCATCGTGTCTTCTCAAATGAAGTAGAGCCTCCTGTGATTATCATTGCAACAAGATAAAGACCTTTATTCGTCAAAGAATCAAGATCCAGGTCAAGCTTTCTAACAACGTTGTTAGTGCAGAACTTTGACTCCTTTGGTTGAACAGCACTACACACTTCTTCATTCTTGCAAAATCCAAATGCATCTTCTACACGCGACTTTATGGTCTCGTAGAATATCTGGAATCCCAACAGAGAAAAAATGAAGAGATCTCATTGAAAAAACTATGAATATTCATATATGTAAAGAGAGGGTGGTGAGTGAGAGAGACCTACATCATCTTCCCTGAGCAAAGATTCAGGAAGGAATCTGTCAAACGTAGAAAACATTGGGGAACAAATAAGAGCTCAGTAGTCATATAATCAGCTAAACCAAGCAGCACAAAATATAGAAACTCAGTAACCAACTCACTCAGATTTGAGAAAGTCAGTCTTTCCCGCAGTATGGTTATTGGATTCAGCCATATCACAACCCAACAGCCACCTACAAGTTTTTAAAAATTTCAGACATCAAAAGAAAAAACAAAGTCTGAAACTTTTTCGAGGTGGAACATTAAAGATTGAAACTTCCCAAAGCCTAATAAACAGAGAGATTGATTCGAGGTCAATGTTCTCCAGCTAAGTCACAATTATAGTCCAAAATCGAGAGACATGCAAGTTTTCTTGGGAAAACACAATTAAAAACCACACACACATATAACCAAAATCTCAAATTTCTCAATGTTTGCAAGGAGAATTTGAGGAAAAAAATAAAAAAGAAGAAGAAACCTTCTCTTGAGTCGAATCTGCTCTTCTTGATCCTTAATCTGTGAAAGTATCGAACCACAATCCGTCTGGAAGAAAACTGAGCTATCATCCATTTGCAATGTTCTTCGATTGATGCGTTGCAGCTGCAGAATATTGTGAAGCAAGCAAACTAATAACACAAGGAGCAGAAGTTTGGGATTTTAAAGAATTAGTCTAAGAGTGCAATAAACAGAGAAGAGAAGAATTGACAAAAGAGCCAACAAGACGTCATGTGCACAAAGAACCATTCAGAGCTCGAACCAGAGTTATAGTTTGAGAGATTTGATAAACAATCTAAGTTAATGAATCGGACATTACCTGTTTTTCAGAAGCACTCTAGCCTCGTCTGATGCCTAACACAGAACGAGCGAGAGACATTTAAGGGGGAAGCGGGAAAGGGGTGTGTTTGGTGGTTCACTAAAATCCCCGCCGAGGCTCTGAGGCAGAGGCGGCGAGGTTCGTAGGCGGAATCGTCGACTCGATGTTTGTTTGTGTGTAACGTCCACGTGTTATGTAAAAACCTAAACCATCAAACGACGTCGTTTAGGGAAGGAAACAAATTAAACAAAAGAAAAAAAAAAAAAAATCTAAACGGGCTAAATATCGACATCGATGACACAATATGACAGTAACAAATATTTGATATTTTCATTCCATCGATTTTATTCAGATCCAAGTGATGTGGATGGTGTTTAAACTATTCAAAGTCAAAATCAAAATCAAAAGGTCAACAATTCAAACTCATGGTAAGAAAAAAACTAAAGTAGTTAATGTACAATCCGACTGGTTTAGTTTTGGTATGCGTCGGTTCTATAACACTAACCAAAGCGGTTTGGTTCTAAAATTAAAGATAAATAGCACCAACAGCAAAGTGTTAAACACATATAAACGAAACCTTAAAGTTAGATAAAAACAGAGAGAAAATGGCAAAGGCAATAAAATCCGTTTCCATCTTCCTTGTTGTCTTCATCTTCTTCTTGGTTATCTCTGGTAAGCAAACTTACTCTGCGTTTCTTGACATATTTGTTAATAACTTAATATTAATTCTCTGTGATCATAGCAAGCAAATTCATGATAAATGATAAATGTTATTGTGTTATAACAGACGTGCCGGAGATAGAAGCTCAGGATAGCAAATGCTTGAAAGAATACGGAGGTGATGTTGGTTTCAGCTTTTGTGCGCCTCGGATATCTCCGACGTTTTGCTATACAAGATGCCGTGAGAACAGAGGGGCTAAAGGTGGAAGATGCCGTTGGGGAGAGGGTAGTAATGTTAAATGCTTGTGCGACTTCTGCAACGATACTCCCTAATCAAATCTAAGGCATTCCGCTAATAAATACTTCAATATAGCTAAAAACGCAGACGCATGCAGCCGCCGTATGTTTGAATATTTTATTAGTATGTTCTTGCATAAGTTTTAGCTATGGTCTATGTAATAATGAATGTGAAGGGTCGAAGTAATAATACAATAATGAATGTGAAATACAGAATAATGAAAAATGTACGTATACTTTGACTAAGAGAAGGAAAACGTGCGACTTTCGTTTGCATAAATATTTTTGACTTTTTGGCATCCACGTGATCGTATATATATGGTTTATTTTGTGGACAACGGTCCCATTGTTTTGCGGCTAATCTAGCGGTCAATCTGAATGTGACATGTGAACAAGAGGTATTTCGTAACAGAAATGAATTAAACAACCATGTCACGTTCATAAAAGAATTCTAAATTTCTTTTATAAATATTCAAATGGAAAGAAGAAACTCATAACTCATAGTCTTAACGTAGAGATACATCATGGTTGTTGGTAGACTTACTGACTTACAATCGCGCATAAGCCAAAAGACTCATCAAATTGGAAAAAATTTCCAGCAAAAATGGATATTGTAGTTTCGTAAACACATTACATTTGATTTTGAATATTTTCTATATGCAGTGAATATTTCTTAAAGCAATCCAAAACTTAGTAATTACATATCATGCTATTATTCGTCCGTCCAATAATTAAGTTCCCAACAAAAAAAAAAAAAACAAAAAAAAAATTCTGTCACGCTCTTGTTTTGTTTTTTCATGAAGTCACTATTCTATGCTATCATATGATCACTATATTCAGGAATATACAAGATTATGGTTTGTTGTCAGACGGTAGGATCATCTAGAGATCAGGTGATGACAACTAATGACTCGTGGCTTTCATTATAATTTTTGCTCCCAACGATAAAGATAAATAGCATACCTCCACTTCAAGTGTTGAGCATGTCCATTTACAAATACGTTAACTTCTATCCAATATATGTGACACAAAGAGATCATTAGAGACTACAGATAGCCATGGCAACTAAGTCAGTGTCTACCTTCGCCAGTTATTTCATCTTCTTTTTGGTTATCTTTGGTAAATTTACTAACTCCGTATTTTTCATGTATTTGTTAAAATTTGTGATTACTAGGATCCAGATAGTATTTCTAAGTGATCAAAGCAAGTTTCATTATGTGATTTATATTTTTTCAATTCTTTTTATTTATAATTGAGCAGAAGTGCCGGAGATAAAAGCGCAGGGTAATAAGTGCTTGAAAGAATACGGCGGGGACGTGGGCTTCAGCTATTGTGCGCCTCGGATACTCCAACGTTCTGTTATCGGAACTGTCGTAATAATAAAGGCGCGAAAGGTAGAAAATGTCTTTGGGGAGAGGCCGTGGCCGGTGGTGTTAGTGTAAAATGTTTATGCGACTTCTGCAGTGACAAACCTTAAATCAGATCCTAAGCGGTTATTACAACTTTTGGCCGTAGACCTAAACGCTAATGCAAACGCAGCCTTTTAATCTTGTATGTGTATGTATGTATAACATAATAAAGGTGAATGATCACCAAGTAATAATAAATGTTAAAAACCAAAAAAGTATATAATAATAATGAATAATAACAAATGTAATAATGAATAATAGTCATTTAAAATAAAGAAACGTACGACTTTTTTTACATAATTATACTTTGGCAGCCGCATCCTATGACTATATGCAATTATGGATAAGTGCGACTTCGCTTCTATAATTCAGTTTTGTCACGAGCGAACAATTTTGGTTCAATTCAGTTTCCTTTATCTTCAACTTTAGCGTTAGCATGTATTAAAACAAAAAGAAAGTGGACTTTACTTCATAATTCATATACTTATTTTCTTTTTAATTCAATTTTTTTCCCCAGGATTTTGGTTTAAAAAATCTTGTATCTATCTAATCAATGAGACGGGATGATCAATCTTTGGTTCAATTCAGTTTCCTTAATCTCAAACTTTGGCCTTAGAAACTCCACCGAGCCTCTCTAGTACATATTTATGTTCTCATATAGTTTAATTTCAAAACATTTATATATATATATATGTAAAACAATTTTATCACGTTTCTTATGATTTTTCTCTTTGTTAACGAAAGATATTCATCTGTACGAATCTATCCCAACTAATCTTCCGGATGAAAACACCAAATACATTAATGGACGTAAAGTATGTCCCCTTTATTTTATTGGCTCTAATACAGTAAAAGAAGTTTGAAGCTAAATCAAACCCAAGAAATGAGATTTTATGCCATGTCACCCCTTGATTGTTTTTATTTTTATTTTTTTCATGATTTTACTATTCCATGTTATTAATTAGATCAGGAATATAAAAGATAATTGTGTGGTTACTTTCCTGGTTCGATTCAGTTTTCTTAAAACTCCAATTTTAACATGTATTGAGCTCTAAAAACAAAGACACTAATTATAAACAAAAAGAAACAAAGAGACTGGACAAGGCCTCTCTGTAATATATATATATTTGTTCTCATCTAGTTAAATAGAAACCCTTTTCATATTAAAAGAAAAGTAAAAAATGAAACTCACGTTTATTGTGAGTTTACTATTCCTGATACAAAGTGGTTACGTTTCTTATCAATTTAGAGACGGTACATATATTGTGAATCTGTGATGACACCGAAATGACTAGTGGTTTTCAATCCTTTTTGGTCCCAACGATAAAGACAAAGAGCATAGCACTATATACAACAGCTGGTGAGCATGAGTCCATTTACACATACGTTAACTCCAAAGTGAAACAAAGAAATTAAAGACTCGAGAGAGATAGAGAAGATGGCCATGACAACGAAGTCAGTTTCTACACTCGCAACCTTTTTCATCCTCTTTTTGGTTATCTTTGGTAAATTCACATATTTGTTAGAATTTTCATTTCTGTGTTGAAATTGTGATTCATAGGATCCGGGAAATATTTCTCTCAGTAATTGCAACAAGTTTCATTAAATGTGATTTCTATTTGCTTAATTCACTTTATATATATATATATATATAAACGCAGAAGTGCCGGAGATAAAAGCGCAAGATAGCCAGTGTCTGAAAGAATACGGCGGCAATGTGGGTTTCAGCTATTGTGCGCCTCGGATATATCCGTCCTTCTGTTATCGAAACTGCCGTAAGAACAAGGGCGCTAAGGGAGGAAGATGCCGTTCAGGAAAGGCAGGAGCTAGTAGTATGATATGTTTATGCGACTACTGCAGTGACAAACCTTAAATCAGATCGTTACACGACAAACGCAAACGCAGCTGCACTGCCTTTTGAGTCTTGTTTGTCAGTGTATGTGTCATGGTGTGTGTAATAATAGAAGTAATAATATAATAATGAATAAGTGGGCTTTCATGACTCACGAATGAAGAAATTTTGTTCAATTTAGTTTCCTTTATCTCCTCCAGCTTTAGCATGTATTCGGCTTTAAAAAACTTTAAAAAACCAAAGACATTGGACTAGACAACACTTGGAACACCTCCAAAAATAATTTTGAGGTTTTATGTATTTCAAAGCAGCATCAAAAGTTTGAATTTATGATTTTTACTTTCTAAAAGTCTTGTCTTCAGCTTTATGATTTTTACTTGTTCGAATCGAATAAATTCATAGTGTTGCTATATATCAACGATATAATCTAAATTTGATAATAATATCAAGGGATGACTTCATAAAACACTTCGTACTATTCAAACCCACTCTAAATCTCTCAAACTTTTGGACTCATCACTAATGTCTCAAACTTTTACAAATCAAATTAATTCCACAAATTTAATAAAATCTGTTTAATTGTGTTTAATTAACTAAAATGCGTTTAAAAAATTGCATTTGCCCACCTAACCCGAAATTGACACCCATTCATCCTGACCCAGAAAAAAAAAATTCAAAAAATCTGAAAACAATTTCAGAAAAAATCTGAAAAATCTAAAATTTCAAAAAATCTGAAAACAATTTTAGAAAAAAAAAGTCTAAAAATTTTAGGAAAACATTTTTAATTAACTAAAATGCGTTTAATTAAAAATAAAATTTTAAGAAATCTGAAAACAATTTCAGAAAAAAAATCTGAAAAATTTGACACTCATTTTAATTTTAATTTCATATTTAATAAAAAAAATTACCGTAATTTTTTTTTAAAAAAATCAAGAATATGAAAACAATTTCAGAAAAAAATCTGAAAAATCTAAAATTTTAAGTAAAAAAATCTGGAAATTTCTGGAAATTTTTTTTAATTAACTAATATGCGTTTAATCTGAAGATTTTTTTCTGAAATTGTTTTCAGATTTCTTGAAATTTTAGATTTTTTCAGATTTTCTGAAATTGTTTTCAGATTTAAAATTTTTTTTTTTCTGAGTCGGGATAGTTGGGTGTCAATTTCGGGTTGGGTAGGCAAACGCAATTTTCCAAATGCATTTTAGTTAATTAAATGCAATTAAATAGATTTTATTAAATTTGTGGAATTAATTTGATTTGAAAAAATTTGTGGGATTAGAGGAGGATTTAGAGTTGATTTGAATAGTAGAGTTTCGTATGCACTGGTCTCTGACAATTGATGGCATTGACTCTTATGACTTTTTTGGACCTCGTGATAAATTATCAGTCTCGGCGACAAAGATAAATAGTAGGATGTGGACCATGTGGTTATCTGTAGCCTAAACTAAATTCTGATAATAATATTTCTCTGCCTATTCCTTGATTTAACTCCCAAACTAAATAAATACAAATATGTGAATGAGATTTTATACACTAACTAAACTACAAACATAAATGTATATGGTATAAACTTAAGTTTTAGTGGGCTAATTCATGAGCCCGACAAAATTTTGATACAAAAAGGGCCATTTTCTGAAAATATCATAAAAATAGGCACTTTTTTAACTGTTTGAAATTTCTAAAATGTCAGGACGTTTGATAAAAATTACTCCATTTGATAAAATAAAATTTAGAAAAGACCGTTGTTTTGGATATTAAACGACAGCGCATTGAACTGAGTAACGTGTGCTGTTAAATTTTTTTTATTTTTTGATAAAACGTGCTGTTGTTGTTAAATTCTTAAGGATCTTGATTTCAATAGCGGTAAATAGCAACTCATTTTCTACCCTGTTAGTGAAAATATTTATAATTAAGAATCTACATTGGATGCTCGTTTTCAAACTCAAAAATAATTTAAGACAACCGAAATCTGTTTTCTTTTCCTTTTTTATTGTTTGGACTGAGCTTCAGAAGTATTTTGTTTTCATGTGAAACAGAAAACCTTTGTCTATTATATAAAAACAATCCGTAGCATGATTTTCATTTATAGCAGACCCGGTTTTACTAAAAATGCTTTTCATTTTACGGCCCAGATTGATGAAAACAAGATCTTTTAAAATATATATAATGCATAGGGCTCTGTGATGGGGTCTAACTAGAAGAAATATTAATGCACTCGTCTCTGGTTATACGTGGTGAACTGGTGATGACAGCTAATGACTTCTGGTCTACGTGATAAATTTTATGTCCCAACGACAAAGATAAATAGCACCACAACAAGAGTTTTGCATGAGTCCATCTACATAACAATAACTCCAAAGTGAAACAAAGAGATCAGATACTGAAGAGAGAGAGAGAGACGTTAGCAATGGCATCGAAGTCAGTTTCTACCTTCGCCATATTTTTCATCCTCTTTTTGGTTGTCTTTGGTAAATTAACTTACTCCGTTTTTCTCACATATCTTTTAAATTTTTTGATCCGTATTAATTATCCACAGATTACTTGTCACTAGGTATATGTGATTTTTATATGCTTAAAGCGATTTGTAAATATATATATATATAAGCAGAAATACCTGAGGTAAAAGCGCAGAGTAGCGAATGCTTAAAGGAATACGGCGACGAGGCGACTCCAATCCTTTGTATGGCTAGGATTTATCCGTCGTTGTGTTTTCACCAATGTCGTATGTTCAAGGGCGCGGAAGGTGGGAGATGCGATGGTCTTAATTGCTTTTGTGACTACTGCAGCGACTCACCTAATGAACAGTTTCTAAACCGTATTTGAATCTTGCACGTGTCATGGTTTGGTAACAATAAAGGTGAATGGTCCAAGTAATAATGTAATAAAGTGTATTAAGTGAAGTTTGCTTCTGTCATGGTTTGTGTGTAATAATAAAGGTGAATGGTCTAAGACTCCAAGCAGACCTAGTAATAATGTAATAAGTAAATTAAGTGAAATTTGCATGTGACATGGGTTTTGTTATCATAATAAAGTTAGATGGTGAAAGTAACGATGTAATAATCCTATATATATATATATATCCAAACGAGAAAAATAATGTAGTTAGTCAAGTGATTAACGGTCAAATTCTACGGCATTTCTATCGAAGTTTAACTCCAATAAATTGCGTTTCTCCGCGAAATAAGAATTTGACATCAAGCGCCAAATTCATACGATTTCATCTTACTTAAAAAAAAAAAATCGTAATACTTTACGAGAACAGAGAGAGAGAGAAATGGGGATATCAGGTTCAAAGCGAGTCAAGACGGGCACTATACAAATCCCCCGAGTTCGAATCTGCTTGTGACTCAGCATACGAGGAGTCTCTCACTCTCTTACACAGCATGCTTTCGCCGGAGTTCGTCCCTACCAACTCCACTCCGCCGCCGCCCATATCCACCAGAATTTTTGGGCATAAAATTTAAAATTTTAAGGATTTTGTGATATTTACTTGCTCAAATCGAATAGTTGAGAATTTTCATTTATAGCAAGCCCAGTTCTTAATAGTCAAGCTCCCCCAACACACGTGCGACAAAGGTTTTGCTTAAGCGCATGGCCCATATACTTTTACAAAAACTACTTTTCATTTTACGGCCCAGATTGATGAAAACAAGTTCTAAAAATATAATGCATAGGGCTCTGTGATGGGGTCTAATACAAATACTATAATGCACTGGTCTCTGGTTATACGTGGTGAACTTGTGATGACAGCTAATGACTTCTGGTCTTCGTGATAAATTTTATGTCCCAACGGCAAAGATAAATAGCACGCACAACAAGAGTTAAGCATGAGTTCATTTACACATACATTAACTCGAAAGTGAAACAAAGAGATTCGAGACCAAAAAGAGATCGAGAAGATGGCCATGGCAACGAAGTCAGTTTCTTCTACCTCCGCCGTCGTTTTCATCCTCCTTTTGGTTGTCTTTGGTAAATTATTTAACTAATTCCGTAGTTATGACATACTCGTTAAAATTTATGATTCATACTATCCAGAGTTTTCTCTCTCGCTGATCACATCATGCATGTTTCATTATATCTGGCTTTATTTGTTTTAAAACATATATATACACATATATGCAGAAGTGCCGGAGATAGAAGCGCAGGATAGTGAGTGTCTGAAAGAATACGGTGGTGATGTTGGTTTCGGCTTTTGTGCGCCTCTTGTTTTTCCGTCGATTTGTTATCAAAAATGCCGCAAGGACAAGGGCGCGAAAGGTGGAAAATGCCTTTGGGGAACGAGCGCTACTAATATTAAATGCTTGTGTGACTTCTGCCACGACGAACCTTTTATAACCAGTTTCTAAGCCGTATTTGAATCTTGCATGCATCATGGTTTGTGTAATAATCAAGGTGAATGGTCCATCTAATAATGTAAATGATGTAATACGTGATGTTTGCATGTGTCATCATGGTAATAATCAAGGTAAATGGTCCACGCAGACCTAATAATGATGTAATAAATAATAGGAGGTTAAAAAAGTAACGAAATAAATAAACCAAAAACCGTAATAATGTATATCTCTTGAAGTTACGATAAGAAAGAGAGAAATGGGGATATCTTGTTCAAAGCGAGTCAAGACGGCACTATACAAATCGCCCGAGTTCGACTCGGCTTGTGACTCAGCATACGAGGAGTCTCTCTCTCTTGCACAGCATGCTTTCGCCGGTGTTCGTCCCTACCAACTCCACTCCGCCGCCGCCCACATACACCGGAATCTTTCCTCTCTCCGGTTCCCTCTGATCACCAGATGGGTCCCTTCTCCTCCCAGTCAATCCCAAGTCGACTCAGCTCTCCGTGTCACCATCTCTAGAGTCGCGGCGGAGGAGGATGATGAGATCCTCGTGCTGAAGGAGTTCAAGGAATGGGCCGTCGAGGTTTTCTCGGAATCCGTTGTGGGAAACGCGAAGAAGACGATGGCGAGTCGGATTCCACTAGGAATCGCCGGAATCGCTGGGATCGGGGCGGTGACTCGGTCGGGTCAAAACCTGATCGGGGGAGTGATTGGTGTATACGCAATTGGAGTTGCTACTTCGGTTTTTCTCAGCCTCTCTGATTAAAAAAATAAAGATTTGTACTTTGTTGTTACCTTCTTTTTAAATCTGCTTCAATAACTACTCTAGAGATTTTAACAATTCCTTTTCTTAATGAATTTTGTTTTTTCTTCTCTAAATTAATTTTTTTCAACGGCATCTAAATTATTTATTTAAAATTGATCTTCAATTAATAGTATAGATCAACTGAGAAAAACTCAAGTACTGAATATTTGAAAACAAACCACAAATGGAATCTATTGGTTAAAAGAAAGAAATAATTGAGCTTGAAAGGACCACGTGAAAAACGTCTTTACCTCTATCATCTACCAAATCTAGACGGGACAGTTCGTGCCTCGGATATTTGTTATATTTGTTTGATATTCATATATTTTACCAAATTCACAAAAAGAAGCATTTGACATCACTATAAAACAACAGTGGCTAATAATACATTCCAAAGTCGCAATAAGCAAAGGAAAATGAAGTCTCTTTCCATCTTCTTTGTGTTGTTCGTTTTCTTCCTCGTCGTTCTTGGTAAGTACTTATCCATATACGTAGTTACTACAGTATTACGAAACCGCCACTCTCACAACTCCTACCATCATTATTTATTACCATATGCAGAGTCGCCGGAGAAGATAGAAGCCGACGACAAGTTCAAATGCGTGGTTGAGTACGGCGGAGACGTGGGCCCCACGTTCTGTAACCCCAAATTCTTCCCTACGTTGTGCCGTCAAAACTGCCGGAGCTTCAAAGGTGCCAAAGGCGGTAAATGCGTCAAGCAATCCAAACACAAACATATCAAATGCTTCTGCGACTACTGCAAAGACGACTAGACACTACAAGAACCCCATCAAATCGCTGGTTCTTGCTTGAACCACCAGATAAAGCGTTTGTAACTTCCATATTTAAATTTATAGATGTTTGTGCTCGATGTAATAGTACTGTCTCAACTTTTTCATATATTGTCGAAATAATATGTTATCATTCCATGTGTTAGATCATATCGCTTCATATAAATTTCATTACGTTTCGTTTGCATAATAAATAAAGGATTGTTTTTCCATAGTAACCATCTTGGACAACAAACAATTGCAAAAAGTGAATAAAGTTGGAGCCCTGGAATGGTGAGGAGCTGAAGACAATGAAGTTTATAATCAAATGTGATATTCTTCAATGGAATGAAGTACAATGAGATGATCTACAGAATCTAGTAATTGTGTATTCCAGATAATAGTTACACTTAAAAAAAAAAGAGTTTCACTCTTCGTCTGACTCGAGCCCTGGAATGTACTCTAAACTCACATCAAACACCACTGGACTGTTTGGTGCAACTCTCGGCCTCCCTGGAGCTGAGGTTAGACCCTTTGGAAAAGCCAACTTTATGGTGTAACATTCACAGAATCAAATAGACCAGATATTAGAAAGCTCTGTTACATTAAAGTCAATAGCAATGATTACTATAATCTTGATGATAACTTACAGGCCCTGGAATGTAGAGTCTGCGTTTGCCACCAGCTTTCATGCTCAAGATTCCTTCATCAAGTCCCTTGATCACCTGTTCATTAAAGTCTCAGAAACTACTTTTCTTGGCCCCAATAAGCCAATGTAGATAGAAACATCTCGATCAATACTAGAAGATTACCTGGCCAGACCCAACGCGAAACAGATATGGTAGACCTTTCTCCAGAGAACTGCAATTGAGTGAATGTGACCATTTGATAGTAGATTCATTCAGCTAATATGATTCCAGGATATAAAATCAATCAGTAAAGAAAGATCAATTTGTTCGGTTTTCGTATGGATTGAGAAATATCACCTGTCGAAAATTTGCCCTGATGGAACCATAGCCACATAATTAGCAGCAACCTACAACATTATGAATCCATCTCAACACGTTTTCCCTAAGTATTACAATGGTTTGATTCATTCCTTACCTGAAAACCAACCGGGGGACTCGGGCCTGTACCAACTTTGATATCTTTATATTGCAGTCCTGATTCTGTGGTTACCATTGGAACCTTCACTCAAAAACAACAGATAATCCTCAATGTCAGGAACTAAAAGGGTTTCTATAGAATGAAAGAGTTGTTTGTGTGATCTCTCACCATACATTTTCAAGCTCTTTCTCGCATTCAGCTTCACAGAGTCGCGGCTTATCTTCTGGAGGCAAACCAGCTGCATAAGCATCAGCAAGCGAGCTCATTGATAATCCTGCTGAGACGCCGAGTACCAATAGCATTGCGTCTCTACGGCTAGAAAGATTATTAATTTTACATCTCTGCTCTCTTGTTTCTGAAGTTATGACTCTTGTAGCTATATATCTTGATGTATTTGGATTCTTGATAATTAGACCATTTCTAGATACTGAACCTAAATCCATAACCACACAATGTCAGATTTCTAAAACCCAACAGAAGTAAACAATTGACCAATATTTTAATAAGGAATCTACAATTATAATTGCAAATATGCAAGACATGGATGAAACTGCTTCACTCTAAACATTGATCAAGATGTTCAGTAAAGATGAGATTAGAAACCCAGAATTGCAAATGGGTAAGAACTGACGAAAAGTAGAGTCTTTGAGAAGAATAACTACGAAAAATATATTCAGTAGCTAGTCATGGCTCTTACCTAGTGGTAGAAGATGAAATGGAGAAGTAGCTGCCATTTTTTTTTTAATTTAGTTTGAAAAAAATTGAAGATTTGGCAGAAGAAGCTAAGGGAGCTCAATGGATAACAAAATCTATCTTTTTTGTACTTTTGTTTTGTGTTCATGTTGATTTTGCCCCTAATTTATTCATTTTTCCTTAAAAAAATATTTTCGTTAAAGGAACAATAATAAAGAATCAAGAACGTCAAGGAGTGGACAATCCAGAGGGTGAAACGTCATGTAGTTATCTTTCTTATGATAGATCTCGAGTGGGGTCCACCCCACCTTCTGCTATACGATGTCGTCTCACTTTCTTCCTCCGTAATTGAATTAGAAAAATATGTGTTTACTGGAATTGAATCATAAGT
>VBRH01000110.1:176218-203619 GCA_014578085.1 Cardamine resedifolia
AAAAAAAAAAAATGGAATTGAATCATAAATATATAACTCAACAATTTTTCAGTTTTCTATTATAGTGTATGTTGACATAACCAAGTAACCAGCATATATTTTTATATATATAAAAAAAAGTAACCAACATTTATTTTATAAACTAAAATGATGAAAAAGAATGGTGAACAGATTGCAATAGATGCAAACAACAACTTAATCAAACGGATCCTTAACAGAGACAATGGCACTGTCCTCCATGAGGAAGTGGTTTGCAATGACCACCTTTGCCATTATCACAACCCTTAAGACACCAATTGTTGCATCTAACTCCATCTTGAGCTGTGTTGCATGCTCCGAATTTTGGATGCGTATTGCAGCACAATGAAATATACCCTTCAACATCTATCAAAAACAAAACAATGACTTTAAAAGTTATCTGGAGATTATATATATATATAAATATAATATATAAGTAGTAATATACACACAGTTGACGCTCAACTTTTATCAAAACTTGAAAACACTACAAAGAGTTGTAATGAAAAATTTTATAAAATTTGGCCAAAAACTAACCAACTGAGGAAAGAAAAACAAGGAGCAAAGCAAAAAAGACGAATTTCATGGTATTGGCCATCTTCTTGATCTTTTTCTTTTGTTTGTAGAAGAATGGATTGAAGTTTTGTTTTCTCTATGTTTTCATGAAATTCTAGGTTATCTATTTATATTAGATGTCTCGTATCTATAATGATTCTATACATAAATGATAATTTTAAGTTTCTAAGAGATTCAAATAAAACAGTTAATGGTATTCCTGATTTGATGGATGGTAATTATCATTTAGTTATTCATCTTTACGTTTCAAAACGAAAAACTATATAGACACAAGAAATGTCTTTCCATTTCAATGTTGATACTTTTTTTAGATTGGAGTGAGATTTCCTTAAACAGCAAAATTCGATTTGCGTTACAGTCAAACGATTGATAAAAAAAACACATTATTCAAACAAAATTTTCCTTTCGGAATTAGTAACCCTAATGCACCGCGGGTAAAAGGATTAAGAAACAAAGTTTAAGGTAAGATGCTTATAAGATAATTATGTTTCTAATAAACGATCCTCGTAAATTAAAAGTTCCTCCCCCCTGTCTCCTCCTAATCAGAAGACGCCAAATTAGGGGTTACAATTTAGATATGTTCATAATTAAAAAAAAAAAAAAAAAGATATGTTCATGCACTTGAATACTTGATACAGACACCGAGATATAACCAATGAGTGTTGGTAAATAAGTTCACAATGAGTGTTTAAAATCCAACCTTCATTCTAAAATCCACCGTGCATATGCATAAACGGAAATTGTTTATTGACATTATTACAACAGTATTAGTATATACTAATATGACACTTTCTCATATGATATCTTATTTTTCTATTATTGTGAACATTGGTTGTTTCGGATGAATGGAGAAAAAAACCTTAACAAGTGAGGTTTTCTCCCGGATCAACTTGAAGCTTGCCACAATAGTCTTGGAAATACTTAATCCTGTTGGCGGCTTTAGCTGTAGAATCTCCTCCGCTACACTCCCTACTATTCACAGCCCTGATAGTAGCGCCAAAGCCCGATTTAAAACTCGTGCGAACATTAGTGGTCCAGAACCAGAAAGCAGTCTTGAAGGCAAGAACCTGGTCTTGAGCCACTTTCTCTGGTGAAGCCAATAAGTCCTCATTAAGGTCTCTGCCACAGGTACCGTAGTTATAGTTCCAAGAGAGCTGGATCGGACCACGACCATAGTAGCCCTTTCCTTGTGCACATGGGAATTCTGTTTTCGTTGTATCGCAGTACTCTCCGGCTGCAGCCTTGGCTGGTCCATTGATTTCCTCAATGTAGCACATGACTGCAACAAGGTATAAATCAAATGATTACAAAAACTAATCCTAGTGGTGAGCATATAATCTTAAGTCAAACCAACAACATTTGTGTATAATATAATCTGATTGATTTTTATTTTTATACAGAAACTGAATTTAGTCAATTTGAGCCAATCTAATCGCAAAAAATCTAAAATTTATATTATTAGCTTATCTTTATTCATTGAAAATTATCTGAGAAAATTACTTACACTCTGTTTCTTGGGCGACGTGAGCGAAGAACGCAGCGATTTCGCGTTTGGAGATGGAAGCACCGAAGCTAGGGTAGGAATTAGCTGCAGCGAAGAAGGTGTCGTGAGTGTAGAATCCGTTACCTGCACAATCACCTCTTTGGTTTTTTATAGAGTTAAAGAAGTCAGGTGTCACCGTTCCTTCAAGTGAAACAGCAGGATCTCCGCCTCCGCCGGCACCACCGCTCTGACAAGGTCCTTCACGGCAGTCCTCGCCGCAGTATTCGTCGGTTTTACCGCAATAACCATATTTGCTGCAACAGAAGTCAGACGCGCAGCCGCAGTTCTGACAGTTGACCGGTTTGGAAACGGTTAGGATCAGGAAAAAGAGAGTTGTGAGGAAAAGGGTAAATCGGTCACTATGAGATGTGATTTTTGCGTAGTTAGCCATTTTTCCTCTCTGTCTGTGGGGGCAGAGTAGAGAGAGGTATAGTAGCTTCATGTTTTATAGATGAGAATGAAGATGTTGGATCCGTGAAGCATACGTTTTGTGGAAAACAAGTAGCCGTATCTTTGTATTTTCTAAGTCAACGTCAACGCCAATGCCACGTATACTTGTTTTTAGTTCTTGCCTATTCGTCACGTTACATAGGGAAAATTCAAACAAACATCGAAATTTTAGTTTTAATCTACGAAATTCGTTAAATCAATTATTTTTTATAGAGATAACATGACACACGGTCAAAAGTGTATNGTTACATGTTCTAGAGCTAGACTTATCGTGGATGTGGTGAAGCCGGGTATACGGACTTGCGTGGCCTAGCGTTCACACACCTTGCTGAGTAACTCCCCTATTACTCACCCCTCATTTCTTCTCTTTCAGGTGAGCCACACGAGTAGTCGGAGACGCGAGACAGTGGTGCTGTGTTTTGGGACCGGGTGTTTATTTTTATATTTTAAAACGATGGCTTATGATATGTTATTTGGATTTGAATATTGAGTATTTATATTGAAGTATTGAGATTCGGATGTTGTGTTTTGGGTCGAGTGGGACCCGGAGTGATTTAATAAAACGAAGTATTTTATTTGATGAAGTTACTTGAGTAGAAAGTTAGGGTTCGTGACACGCCGTTCTCGGGAGAGGATGAGACGGGTGTTACAGAAGATGTTGGATCCGTGAAGCATACGTTTTGTGGAAAACAAGTAGCCGTATCTTTGTATTTTCTAAGTCAACGTCAACGCCAATGCCACGTATACTTGTTTTTAGTTCTTGCCTATTCGTCACGTTACATAGGGAAAATTCAAACAAACATCGAAATTTTAGTTTTAATCTACGAAATTCGTTAAATCAATTATTTTTTATAGAGATAACATGACACACGGTCAAAAGTGTATATTTGATTTTTGGTGGGTCTAAAAATGTAAGAAATTGATTTTTATTGAAAATATTCGCCAATTTGAAGAACAATTAAAATATGGTTTTACTTTGTTATAAGACAAGTTTAATCGGCAAAAGCTTGAAGTCAATTGGTTTTATTTATCCCATGTTGTGTGATAACACAAAATTAAATTCAAAAATAGAAGTGTGCAAATTTTTAAATAATAGAAAAAGTCATAATTGTTGGCAAAAAATTGTTGAATAAGTCTTGTTTTTTTGTTGTTGTTAAAATTGTTGAATACATCTTGTAAGAAATAATAATCCCAAGACACTAGATATATAAAGTAATGCATTAGTATGATAGTATCCATAATTATGAATAATACATGATGTTGATTTTCCCAATTGAATAGTAAAACTAGTCTCTTTTCTTCCAACCATTTACAAATTCTTAAAATTATTTTGAATTGTAAACTAGTTAAACTGTTATATAAACAAGCTTTTTAGTTCTCGAATCCTTAATCTTCAAGTCCATGGCAGAGAGATATTTCCATTGCTTGTCCTCCTTGCTCCACATTCTTGGTCTCGAGTACGTTTCCATTTCGAAACTCATACATGGGGTCTTCTTTAATCACTATTTGTTGACCGTTTTGTCATTTTTAGTGATGTCGTTCAGGACCTTTACAAATGTACAACCGGCCGGTTAACTGAAAATCAACGATTGTTTTACTATGGCATCCGATGACCTACTAAGGAGTCTTTGAACATTGTGACTGAATATTAACATAGGTGTTGGTTACCATTCAGCTCAGTCTCCCAACATGGTTCATTATTTATTTATCCCAAATCAATAGGCATTTGGTTATAATCTTTCATTTCGTTACATTGTTAATACAACATCAACATCCTAAAATTACCCAAATTTTGGTTGAACTCTGGTATTTGCTCTACTAGCTCATGCCCAGAACCAGCAAAACTCAGGGGTGCAGCCGCAGTTCTGAGAGGTGACCAATTTTGATACGGACCCAAGGGTAGATGCGTCCGAGAAAGTTAATGCAAACGCGTCCGAAGAGCCAACCATGTCTTTAGCCCTTACAGTTCCAAGCCTAACACCGGGGAAAGATTCATACAAGCGAGTCAAGGCATGGAGGAAAGACTACAACCGTTTGATCCAGAATCTACTCACCACACATCGGACACTCATCGAACCACACGAAGCGTCCAACGTGCATCAAGCCTAACATTGAGACGACCGCGACTCCATCTATTCTTCGACTTGGTGGTTAGGAACCGAGGCTCAGGTCTCACAGAAGTAACGTAGGATACTTACTTGACACTATCAAGACATCAAGAAACGCACACTCTTTTCCCGTCCTCGGTTTTATCCCATGTGGTTTTCCGAGGAGGGTTTTTAACGAGGTAATGTTATCTAGACACAAGTTCCCGGATTCATTAAATGAACCGAACAATGAAGTCATTGTTCAGTAAATTTAGAGATTGGGTTATCCTATCTTCTAGAAGAAACGCCAAGACCATTTGAATAAGCGCGTGACTTCCTTATTCTGTTTGTTGCTTTTACTTTCCGTTAGTTTTTACTTTACCGTTTGTGCCTAAGCGGCCGCTCCTTTGTGAGGTCATTAGGTTACACTTTGTAAGAGCTACTTGTGCCTATTTAAATGCCCTTTAATTGCTGAATAAAGGTTAGACGTTTAAAGCAAGAAAATCCTTAAACTTTTCACTCGGAAATACTATTGAACCGGGCTCTAGCCTTTCCGCCTTCTTCCTTGTTCTTGAGCTGGGCTCGGACTTGGAATCGTGGTTTCTCTTTGTTTCCTTCATAAACATAGAGCGACGCCACCTCATTCCATCACATCTTCATTTCCTTGGTTGGATTCTTCGTTACTCATCGAAGCCATCCTTCCACCGTTTCATTTCTCGTATAAAGGGGTTCTGATTGACTCACAGTCTCGGAAATCCCTCACCATCACCAGATTTTGACCTTCCCTCATACATAGGGTTGTATCAGGTTTGGATACGGTTAATGTCAGGAAAAGAGAGTTGTGAGAAAAATGGTAAAGGATGGCTTCGTGATGTGGTTTTAGCGTAATTAGTCATTTTTTATGTGTCTCAGTGTCTGTAGACGATGTTGGATCCGTGAAGCCATATGTTTTGTGGTGTACAAGTTATAAGTTANTATACTTATTAGTTCTTGCCCATTCGTCACGTTAAGTAGGGAAATTTCCAAACAAACATGGAATCTCTCGTTTGAATCTACGAAACTCGTTAAATCATTTTTTTCGGGGTAGTGCTGAATACAAATTTAGTCTAAATAAAACTTATCAGAGACAACATGAAATACGGGGAAAAGTATATATTTGAATTTTGTGGGTCTTAAAAAGCAAGAAATGGATTTTAGCCAATTTGAAAACAATTAAAATATGGTTTGACTTTGTTATAAGAGAAGTTTAATAAGTAGAAGCTTGGAGTCAATTGGTTTTACTAATCCCATGTTGTGTGATATAGACGTGTGAAAGATTGTAAATAATAGAAAAAATCATAATTGTTGGGCCGTTGGCAAAAGTTTTTGTTGAATAAGTCTTGTAAGAAATAATAATCTGAAGAAAAATAAATAAATAGTAATCTGAAAAAGGAAAAGAAATAATAATCAGAAAAAAGAAAAGAAATAATAGTCCGAAGACACATGTCACACATTTTTTATATATATAAAATAAATCAAGATGTGAACAGAGTAAAAGAATGCACTGCATGTATATTTTTAGGGCAATTCTCTTAAATAGTACAAATTAAAGTTTTTGTGATAAAAATAATATATTTTTTTATTTTTTGACAAAAATAACATTTTTATTAAAAGATAATTTTTCTTATATTGCACAAATCTCATAACCTCATATTTTAGGGTTTAGGGTTTAAAAATCCTAAACTCTAAGCCCTAAACCCTAAATCTTACCCCTACCCCCTTAAAAACTAAACCCTAAATCCTAAAATACTTAATCCAAACCACCAAATTAAATTATTATCTTATATAAAAATATTATTTTTGTCCTAAATGAAAAATTGTGTTATTTTTGGAAAAAAACTTATTTTAGTGCTATTTGAGGGAATTTCTCTATCTTTTATTTATATATATATATATATATATATATATATATTCAACTGAAGTTAATTAGACATGTACTTTTACTTACGTCCTATGCATACACTAATTTCCATTTCTCACCGGCACTGGCAGTGGACCAATAAATGTCTGAATCAGACAGGACAGCTAATTTGATAGACTTTACCGAGGCCAGTACCCACCATCTAACAATGGTGAAAATAAGATGAGAATTTTCGTTTTACTTCTTCCTTGCAACTTGCAAGATATTTTTGATCCTTGAAAGTTCCTAATTGACACAGAGGGGGACAGGGTAGTTAAATAATTAACTAGATAAAGTTTACTTTTGGAATCCTTAATCTTCAAGTTCATGGCAGAGAGATTTGCATTGCTTTTCCTCCTCTTTGCTTCACATTTCTTGGTCTCGGGTACGTTTTAATTTCGAAACTCATGTATGTATGGGGTCTTGTTTAATAATCACAATTTTGTTAACTGTTTTGTTATTTGCAGTGATTTCTATCAGGAACTTTACGATAGAGAACAAATGCGAATACCCTGTATGGCCTGCATCCTACACCTACAGGGGATCGCTCGAAACAACCGCTTTCCGTCTGGACAAGGGACAAACGCGTACCATCAAAGCGACGTCGTCCTGGGTAGGTCAATTCTGGGGTAGGACGCTCTGCACGACCAACTCATCAGGGGGGTTCTCATGCATCACCGGAGACTGTAACTCCGGCGAACTCGAATGCAACAAGACCGTCGTGCCTACGACAACTTTGGCAACTCTGGCAACTTTGGCCGAGTTTAACCTTGCCGCGACTCCTGAAGATGGTGTAGACTATTAGACGTCAGCGTCATCAATGGTTACAACCTCCCTTTGCTTGTGAAATCCGAGAACGAAAAGTGCAAAAGCATCGGATGCGTTGTTGACTTGAACAAGACGTGTCCATCGGAGCTGAGGTTGAGCGATAGCGACACCGGATCGAGCGATCCATTTGGCTGCGGGACCTCGTGTCAGCAAAACATGTCGGCGGAGCTTTGCTGTGTCGGAAACTACGTCGAAGATGATAATGTCGTAGGACCGGGGAAATGCAAGCGGACTAACTACTCGCAGACTTTCAATCACGCGTGCCCAGGCGCTTATAGCTACGCCTACGACACTAATATTAGCACCGTCATATGTAATTACTCCTCCAACTTTGTCATCACGTTTTGCCCGTCTAGCACAACAAAACCAGGTTAATTCCCCTCCACTCGCCTCTATATCATTTTCAAAGACTTTCTATTCATTTCTCTCATTATTTATATCAGTTGGTTTCTATTCATTTCTCTCCTTATTTATATCAGTTGGGTAGGCAATACATCAAAACCGCTAGTGTGTGATGTTTTTTTGTTTGCATTAATTTATTTTAACTTTTTTTGTTTAATATAGAATGTGTGACGTTGACAAAAAGGAAACAAATACACTATGCATGTTTTATGGATCCATAAAATTAATCACTGTGAAATCTATAGTGGATAAATAGTGAATTATAGTGGATCAATAGGTTGGCAAACTAATGCAAATGAGCTTGCTACTTTTTGAGAAGTAAGAGTAGCAGCTCAACTGCTGGGTCTCCATTAATTACCGCATCATACAAAAAATGAATATTTTGAAGAAAATTCTAGCCGGAGCAAAACGTTACTTTATTCATTTTTCTTCAAACTACGGAAATGTATCTAATTTTATTTTCTTGTTAATCGAGATCTTTGATTGATACATTTGCAGGAAAATCTCCACTGAAGTTAAAACTCATACTTGGTACACTTCAACCGTGTGAACTCTCAAGTGTCCTACTCATTAATTTTTCATGTATATAACAACTAACTTTCGAGGTTTGTTATCTTGTAGGAGTTTCGTCAGTTTTGGCTATGATTATCATTAGTGCAACTGTGGTAAAGGTGAGAGCAAGTAATAAGAGAAAGAGTGATTTGAATGGGAAGAACATGGAAGCAGTTGTAATGTTAAAAAGATTTAGTTATGTACAAGTCAAGAAGATGACAAAATCATTTGAGAATGTTCTTGGGAGAGGGGGGTTTGGAACTGTCTATAAAGGGAAGTTACCCAATAGCAGTCGAGACGTTGCAGTGAAGATCTTGAAGGAATTAAACGGAAACGGGGAAGAGTTCATCAATGAAGTAGCTAGCATGAGTAGGACATCGCATGTTAATATCGTTTCTCTGCTTGGATTCTGCTATGAAGGGAGCAAGAAAGCTATAATATATGAGTTCATGCCGAATGGATCCCTCGACAAGTTTATCTCCGAGAAGATGTCGGAGAAGAGGGAATGGAAAACGTTGTACAACATTGCGGTAGGTGTTTCTCGTGGTCTAGAATATTTGCACAACCGTTGTGTATCGAGGATTGTACATTTTGATATAAAACCGCAGAACATACTCATGGATGGAGAGTTTTGCCCCAAGATTTCAGATTTCGGCCTTGCTAAGCTATGCAAAAATAATGAAAGCATCATTTCAATGCTAGACGCGCGAGGGACAGCAGGGTACATTGCCCCTGAAGTGTTTTCCAAGAATTTTGGGGGAGTTTCTCATAAATCGGATGTATATAGTTATGGAATGGTGGTCCTTGAGATGATCGGAGCAAGAGAAAAAGCTCAAAATACTGAATCTGACAATGCTTCAATGTACTTGCCAGATTGGATTTATAAAGATCTTGAGAAGGGAGAAATCACGAGTTCTTTTGCAGATCAAATAACAGAAGAAGAAGATGAGAAGATAGTAAAGAAAATGGTATTAGTGGGTCTGTGGTGTATTCAGACCAATCCATTTGATCGTCCACCAATGAACAAAGTCGTTGAAATGTTAGAGGGAAGTCTAAAGGCTCTGCAGATTCCACCTAAGCCTGTTTTATGTTTACCCGTGGAAACACTTTCAAAAATTAGTGATGAGATCCAAGAGACTTCAAGCTTCTCAAAACCAAGTCAAGATACTTCACACTATTCCGAAGAGTCCAAGATATTGTAGAAGAGAATCAAGATAGCTTAAGACTTCCTAAACCAAGGTCAGCAAGAGACGAGTATATGCTGGTATTAAGATCTTAGATTCTGTTGGTATTCATTCACCTTTGATGTGGAAAGGAAAAACCCAATATATTATATGCTTATAATAAGAGACGATGTTTTAGATTCCGACATCGGTGATCAATGTGGATCAATAACATAGACAATAATTAAAAAGTACGGTACGGTAATAATTAATTTATATACCTTATAGATAAGTTTACAAAGTATATCGAATATCGATCTGGTCATATATCTGAAATTAACGGATATCTAAAAATGGTCTATTAAGCTAACTATTTTTTAAAAATGCTAATAAAAATAGAAAGTAATCCACATAAATCATAAAAAGAAAATTGAATATCAGCAACCACCCTATTAAGTGCCCGGTGGTGACAATGGATTAAATGGTTGTGGGTTGATATACGGTCAAGTGCTATTCACAAAAATCATGATAAATAAAAAATTTGAACGGTCCGAAATGATGGAGTTGTGAAGAAGAGTCGTTGTGGTTTATTTCTAAGTCAAAAGTCAATGCCACGTGTCTATTCAGTACGTACAGAAGGTTTACGTATATATATCGGTTCAAACATAAGAACATAAGAACTGCAGTACATACCAAAGCGATTAGTTTCATCTTTATTATCTCACTTTTCATTACACCTTTTAACACTATTACATGCCACGTCATGTCACAGGCCAGGTCAAGTGTGTGTTCAAAGAGCATTTTAGCAACTAAGGTTAAGACCAGGGTCCACACCAAGCTGTCTACAATACTCTCTATAGTACCTAATCCTTGCATCAACCGCACCTGAATTCCCACCGTTACACTCCATATCATTGATGGCTCTAATGGTGGCTCCAAATCCTTTGTTCAGTACCGACCTTACCCTATCCATCCAAAACCACAAAGCCGTCTGGAAAGCCACAGTTGAGTTGCTACCAACTAGCTCGGGCTGGCGTAGAAGGTCGATACCGAGACTCTGACCGCAAGTACCGTAGTTGTAGTTCCATGATAATTGGATCGGGCCACGACCATAGTAGCTCTTGCCCGGTGCACATGGGTATTGCCTGTTGTTTTCGTCGCAGTAGTCACGTGACGTCCCGTTTACCTCCTCTATGTAGCAGAAATCTAAACGCAGATATTTGAGTAAGTGGAAGCAAAGTGGTACCAATGATTTGATTTAAAGAATAAAGTATTGTATTTTCTATTTTTTGTGTGAATATTATGAGTTTAAATTTTAGATATATATATATAGATATTTAGTATAATCTAATAAATGCTATATGTAGCCGATTTCATGACGGAGTAAAGTCTAGATTTTTTGGTATACCGAGAAAAAAGGGAAAAAGAATCTATGAAAAGGATTATGTCTTTGCAAACCCTTTATAAAAAAAAAAAAAAGGATTAGTTTTTACGTACCTTCAGTCTCGTGGGTGAAATGAGCAAAAATGGTAGCGATTTCGAGCCTGGTAACAGAGCTAGTGAAGTCAAAGGTAGTATTAGCGGCTTCAAGGAAAGAGTCACGGGTGTAGAATTCTTTTCCGGCACAGCCATTACGGGATCGGGCAATAATATCGTTAAAGAATTGTTCTGTCACAATCCGGTCAACTGGATCTCTACTTCTTCTGCAAGGACCTGATTTGCAACCGGAATCACAGTAGTCGTCGGTGATACCGCAAAAACCATACTGACTGCAGCAGAGGATCGGAGAGCAGCCGCAATACTGGGAAGCAGTTCGGGAGTAGAAACCGAAGAGGTAGGTGAGAAAAACTGATGAAATTTTTGTGAGAAGCATGCTTTTGTGTTATTGTTTGAGGATGAGAATGAAGAGTTGGAAGAGGTTGTGATTGTTTATAGTGGGAGATGTTTGGTGGTTTGGTCATTTCGTTGGTGGGATATAATGGTCATTCAATCGGAACAAACTGTTTTTTTTTTTGTTTGTTTTAAAAATACATTTTGATTATTTAACACACGGCTTTGACTCTAAAGTTTTACGCAACCATGATTAGATATATGGTCTAGTAATTGAAATGTTTTTTTTTTTTAACACGAAAAATATGGTAGTATTTCTCATTTTTGTATCATTTCCGAACAATATATAATTATTTCCTAAACGATCAAACACACAATTTTTTTAAAAAATTTATATTTTTGATATAAAAAGACTAAAATACATATAATCAGCTATACGGAGCAATCTTGTGGGAGATTTTCTTTTGAACAATTGTAGTTTACTATTGGTGTATAGAGTTCATTTTTTTTTAAGTTTAGAAAATAAAGAATTCACTATTTTGGAGTGGATCAAACAACCAAAGTTTTTCAAGCTCAATCCATACTTGGAAAATAATAATTCAACGTTACACTTATTTTATTTTACATTGACAAGACCAAGAAGCTATATATATTTTGTTTGTTAGTTCACATTTATCAACAAAATGAAAAATTAATGTGATTGCACTTTAATTTGTTAGAAACATCTGGATTCATCCACCAACAAAGCAATATACCATGACCAATTTCTTGGATAACAAACTTAACAAATTTTGTTGCAAAACTTAGATTCAGTTATTTTTATTGTAAACAATGTATAATATCATTTTGAGTCTTTGACCACCAAATTTTTTTTTTTTTATCATTTTGAGTCAGCAGAGACTATTTGTATTCCGTAGAGCATTCTCTAACATGACTTTTTTTACAGTTTCATTTTGGTCCGCGGTATGTATGTATAAGAAGTTCCATAAAATTATCATGTTTTACATTGATGCCGTAAAACTAAATATTGTATTTGTCATCCGAATATCAAATACAATATTTAGTGTTACGGCATCAATGTAAAACATGCATAACAGATTGATCTTACCTCATGAAATTAAATCATCACTTTTTTTTGTGCTCCACTGTAATAGCTATTACCACCATCTGCATGTAAACCAAACCTTTTGAGTTTTATTTCACATCGAATAACCATTTATCACTAATACATCACTCCCAACTTGAATTTCAATGCTATATGGAAACAAGTAATTTTGGCCAACAAGTAATATATGAAACAAATACATCACTTTATCTGTTCTCTTCTTTCTAGGCCATAGTTCATGAGTGGTATAAGTGAAAATTTTGGCTTCGTGGCTTCTAAATTCTTCATTATGCTGAATGAGTTTTATTTAGTATTTGGTTAGGACATGTTACGATTGAACCTCGTTTTTCCCTCTCTTTTTTAGCCTTTCATATGAAACTAATTTTCTCTAGTTAACCTCATAGTATAGTATTTTCTAATACTATATTTGTGTGTGTGTGGTTTATATATAGAGTTATATGTCTTGACCAGAGACTCTTCTTGCTCATAAGGAAGCTCAGCTACCGCCATGACTTTTTTTAGCATAATAAGAAACTATGAGAGCTTCTAACTAAAGCATACATAGTGTCCATTCTCTGTTCTAAATTGGTCGTGCCTAGACGGCCAAGATCACTTGGGAGTTCCGATTTTGGCCAAATCGGTCATTTGAAAATCATCGAATTTAGGCGTCCGATTACCACCAGAAGAATTTTTTAACACTGTGACTAACTGTATTAACATAGGTGTAGGTTACCGTTCGGCTCAGTTTCGCAACACGGTTCATAAAATATTGCGCCAAATCAATAGAAATTTAGTTGTAATCTTTAATTTCGTTACATCGCTAATACATCATTAGTATTACATGATATAATTTCTCTGAAGTGATCTCTTATTCTTATATTTTAAATATTGTTTCTCTCAGATAGATAGAGAGAAAACCTTAACAAGAGAGGTTTTCTCCAGGTTCGACTCCAAGCTTGCCGCAATAGTCTTGAAAATATGCAATCCTCTTGGCGACGGTTGGAGGATTTCTTCCGCCACACTCTATACCATTTACAGCTCTGATCGTCGCCCCAAAGCCCTGATTAAAATTCCGGCGAACATTAGTGGTCCAGAACCAGAAAGCGGTCTTGAAGGCGAGAACCGGGTCTTGAGCCACTTTCTCTGGTGAAGCCAATAAGTTCTCGTTCAGGTCTCTGCCACAGGCACCATAGTTGTAGTTCCCAGTGAGCTGGATCGGACCTCGGCCGTAATAGGCCTTTCCCTGTGCACAGGGGAAGTCTGTGTTGTCTTTGGCGCAGTAGTCCTCAGCCTTGGCTGGTCCATCGATTTCCTCAATGTAGCACATGACTGCAATGAGGTTTAATCAAATGGTTACAAAGAATTTAGAAAACCAAATAAACAAAAAAGAATGAAAAACGGAAGGAAACAGAAGTAACCGAATAATCCAAAACCTTAGAGACTTTTACTTACATTTTGTTTCATGGGTGACGTGAGCGAAGAAGGCAGCGATCTCTCGCTTGGAGATGGAAGAACCGAAGCTCGTGTAGGAATTAGCTGCCGCAATGAAGGCGTTGTGAGAGTAGAATCCTTTACCGGCACAGTTATCTCTTGCTTGGTTTATTATAGAGTTAAAGAACTCAGGTGTCACCGTTCCTTCAAGTGAAACAGCAGGATCTCCACCTCCACTGCCACTGTTTCCGTCGTTGACGTCAGCACTGCCTTGACAAGGACCTTCACGGCAGCCCTCGCCGCAGTAATCATCCGTCTGACCGCAGTAACCCCATTGACTGCAACAGAAGTCAGGGGCACAGCCACAGTTTTGGGAGGTTACCGGTTTGGAAACAGTCAGGATCAAGACAAGGAGAGTTGTGAGAAAAAGGAGAGTTGTGTATTTTCTTGTGGTGGAGTTGGCGTAATTCGCCATCGTTTATTTTCTGTGTTTGTGAGGCTAAGAGACGTATATTAGCATGGTGTTTTATAGTGGAGATCAAGCTGATTGGGACAATGAGGGAGACTTAAGATGATTGTTGGATCCGTGAAGAAGACGTTGTGGAAAACAAGTGTCTTGTAAAATTTCCAAGTCTACGTCTTCTTGTAGACTTTTCGTTCTAGCCTATCGAAAGATTAAATTCATCAGGTTACAAATTAAATTGCATATAATAATAAAATTCAGAATAGATTTTTATTTAAGCTCTTGACAAAAAAAAAATCATTTTTACCTATAAATATTTGTTAGAAAAAGTTTATAAAATTTTCATTTTATTTTTCCAGGTGACGAACATTAAAGTGTTTTTTTTTTTTTGTTAGTCACTTGTGTTAATTAACTTTCTGCTGGACATATGTATGTTTTATAGGCTTAGAACATGTGCATTGTGTTTCAATGGAGTTTTCAACAATTAGAAAAATGAAAATAAATAAAAATAAAAAAAATATGAGAGAATCGGTCACCCGTGAGAATCTGTCTATAGACTTTCTATTCACATGTCAACATCTTATTGGTTCTAAGTTTTTATTTTTATTTAAAATTTAAATAAATTATTAGTTTAACTAAAAATGTTAAAATACTATATTTGAATATTTGAGAGACTCTCTTAGGGTATGTGTAGTGAGAAACTCTATACAATAAAAAATGAAAAATAATGAAAAATAAGAGAGAAGGAGGAGAATCTTCTCCATGAGAATCTTCTCATTTAATATATGTCAAAATCTTATTAGTTTTGTATTTTTTTATAATTTTAAATTTAAAAAAAAACAATTAAATTATATCATAAATATGAAAATAATATTATCTAAGAGACTTATTGAGTTTATACCTCTTATAGCTGAAAGTTTACTAGGAAATCGAAAACAGAGGAATAAACAAAGAAAAAAAATGACACAAGAAGATTTACGAAGTTCAAAGTTCTTGAGAAATTATAACATCTCAGTCAAATCTCCACCAACAATTCACTACAGTCTCCTCAGAGAGTAGGCAACACAGTTGCTTCAAGATCATCATCATCATCATTAGTATCTCGTTATCAATGTGATTGATCTTATATTGGAGCAGAGCAATACAGAGCTAAGCATAGTTGGCTACAAAGACTTAAAATAATGTTCTGCACAAGAGTTTTGGTTACGTCCCATTTTGTAGTGTTTAGGGTACGGTACAAATGTTTAAAGAATCGAACAGTTTCTTTTGTTCTAATCGTTTTATTAATCTTTTAATAACTTGATTCAGTTTCACATTATTACTACAGCAGCTTTTAACATCACTTTTTATGTCATATTTAACACTCACGAGTCACGTATTGTATGTCTTGGGAAGAGCTTTTTAGCAACTAAGGTTAGGACCAGGGTCCACACCAAGCTGTCCACAATAGTCTCTATAGTAACTAATCCTTGCATTCACTGCACCTGGATTCCCACCGTTACATTCCATTCCATTGATGGCTCTAATAGTAGCTCCAAATCCTTGGTTCAGTACCGGCCTTACGCTGTTCATCCAAAACCACAAACCCGTCCTGAAAGCTACAGTTGGGTCGCTACCCACTAGCTCAGGCTGTCGTAAGAGGTCGAGGCCGAGACTCTGGCCGCACGGTCCATAATTAAAGTTCCATGATAGAAGAACCGGACCACGACCATGGTAGCTCTTTCCCGGTACACATGGGTATCGTGTGTTGCTCATCTGGCAAAAGTTACGTGACGCTCCGTTTATCTCTTCTATATAGCAGAAGTCTATAGAGATGCATAGGAAACACAGTACTGGTTAATTTAGGAACAAACGGACCAATTGAGATAATCAAATGTTTGATTTTTTGTAATATTCATGGTTTGAGGTTTAGCCTCTTATATCTTAGATACTCCCTCTGTTCCTCAAAATATATTTTTAAGGTTATGCACACATATTAATAAAAAATTTTACCTAATCTAAAATATCTTTATTATTTAATTAAATATTAACTATTATTTACTTTAATTGCATTTAATAGGCGCAAACCAAAAAATGTTATACAATTTTTTCATTGAAAATACAAAGAATCTATCTATGTGAAGCAATTTTTTTTTTAAACATCTATCTTTAAAAAACGGAAAGAGTAATAATTATTTCAAACGTTCAAATGTTATTATAATATATTAGTAATTATTTATAAATTTCAAACGCCACCGTAAATATAATCGTAAAGAAACAATTGTTGCATTAAGTCTTTAAAATATTAATTATACTCATTTTTATGTCACACAATCTACTAATGTATGTATATTGCCGGCTGCCTATATATATATATATATTTTTTTTTCAACCCAAGAGTTTTCTTGGTTTATCGAAAAAACAAATGCAATAAAACCAAGAAAAGATACTTACATCCGGTCTCGTAAGTGAAATGAGCAAACATGGTAGCAATTTCACGCCTAGTAACAGAATTAGCAAAGCTGGGGAAAGTATTTGTGGCGTTAATAAAAGAGTCGCGGGTGTAGAATCTTTTTCCGGCGCAACCATTACCGGCCTGGTTGATAATTCCGTTAAAGAAACCTTGTGTCACAATGCTACCAACCAAACCAGCACCGGTTAGGGGTTCACCGCCTCTACAGGGACCTGATCGGCACGTAGAACCACAGTAATCTGCGGTGGTACCGCAATAACCGAACTGACTGCAACAGAGGTTTGGGGCACAACTGCAGTTTTGAGATTTGACGGTTTCAAAGTAGACACCTAAGAGGGAGAGGAGGAGAAGGATTAAGGAGATTTTTGTGAGAGTCATTTTTGGGTTGTTCTTGTTGTTTGAAGAGAAGTAAGAGTTTGAGATTTATATAGTGAGAGATATTGGGCAGATTGGTCATCTCATGGGAATGGGCAATCAACTATGATTTTCTTTTTTCAATTATTCAAATATGGGCTCGACTGTTAGTCCGCCAAAGATGATTGTATGGCAATTGAATTTACAAAACAATTTTGCAGATTGAAATTTATAGTTGAAAATATAATAGGTAAATTAGGGTCCGTTACTTGGCTACATATCATATTTGAACAATTGCATGTCTGATTACACTAATCAAAAGATAATGTATGATAATATGTACAAATAAAAACAAAAGAAGTTGTAAACTACATCTATCTAACAGCGTGAAATATTTCGTCTAACTGTGTACGAACTTAGTTTGGCTAAGTTTAAAACCATATGATCCAGTAAAAATTGAAACTTAGGTTTTCTAAACCGGAAAAATCTAGAAAACCTAAGATACCAATAACCACACCGAATTTGAAACAAATCCATGCCTTCAGCCTAATTTGGAATTAAAGAGTACAAATCTTGTAGGCTATTTTTTTATTTTTTTTTGTAGATTACTGTTGGTTGTTAATTTTATGAAATAACGAAAAGCCACCCTTTCACGTTTCACCAATAATATATGTTAAAAAATATATATATGTATAATTATGGCAAATTTTGAAGTGAATATAACGAAAACTGTCGACAGCTGGGAACATCGAACCTGAAAAGTTTTATTGAAATTTGACCACTCCATTACTAAACGATCCAAAAAGATATTGGAGTGTTCCTTAATTAATTACAATAATACAAACCGAGTCCCCCAATCAGTTACCATACCCCTCGAGTCCTGAGCATTTTCTAAAAGCCGACTCTAAGAAGAAGTCGTCGCATCTTTGCATGATACATCTTTGTACAATGGTACTACTCCTTTGTCCTTGAGAATTAAGAGTATAAGTTTTGCCATGGTTGTGACTTTTCAACGTTGAAATTTATAATTAATTAATTGCAATAAATAGAGCAGTTATATTGTCACACATATAATTTTTTCTTGACATTTAAAAATATCTTGTGCAAATTATAAGTTTTTTTCAGTATCAATTTAATTTGGTTTCAATTTTTTTTAATGGATTATAAGTTTAAATTTAGCGGACTAGGATCTCATATGTTCAAAACCTAATGTTTGAAAAGAAGAAAATAGTAACTAATTATACTCTCATGCATATAATGAATTCATGATATTATATATTTTGGAGGCATTCTTGTTTAGTTTTCTAAATATAAATTTTAATAAATTCTTAAAAATACCATATAAAGTTTTTGAAGTGTTCATAATTTTTTTTTAAAAGATTTCAATTTACTCATACCAGTTAAATTCAAGTAGAACGTAAAATTTAATTTAATTGATTGAGTATAATTGTATTTGGTATGTATATTGCAAATATTTTTTTGAATGTGTGAAAAATTTAAAACATACAAAAACGGTTGAAGTATAGTTTGTTGGTATCATTTCCTCAAAGCCGCCCTGAATTGAGATCATATAGATTCGACGTGTTGAATTTTGGTACCATGTGAACCTTGGGTCCATTATCATCGGTATTCAATGTCTATGAACCTCTAATTTAGACTTTTTCGAGAGGTTTTCAAAATTGAATACACCGTTGGTTTACTTTTCTTGAACTCCATTCCAAAAAATCATACAAATGTGCAGCGAAAAATAAAAAATGTGCATATTCATGATTATTGATATTTTTGGATTTAGCACTTAAAAATTGCGGAGAATAAATTTATATCAAGGCCATGCCAGTTATATTAGGAGTTCTATAACAAAAAAAAAAAATGGTCGCTTAAAAAAGTTAACTAAAATCTACTTAAGTTTTATGGCTTCAATTATTTTCTATTCAGGATGGTCTCCTCACCGATAGAGCGATAGGCGATAAAGAAAAAAGTTAATTTTTTTGCTTATTGGTCGATGACTTCCTTAGCCTTGTTTTATATGTATCAATAAGTGAGTTAAGAAAATAATTACTTCGATTTTATTTGTTACAAGTACAGCTCATGGATTAGCGGATTGACTCCATCTATATATATAACTTTTGATTAAGTAGAATCCATCTATCTGAATCTGAGTTAAGAAATCAAATGCTTTGTATCTATTACATAAATAACTTTTTATATATACAACCTTTTTATCAAAAAAAAGAAGGATAAAACTCATACATCCTATTCAATCCTATATACTACCGTACTGAATCCAAATGATAGCATTAACCATTACACCCTACGGCCAATACAATCATCAAATTTCTCTAATTTATATTTGTATTATTATGAGGAAATTGTTAACGACTTAAGTACCTTTTTGTTTTGGGTGACATTTCTACAGAAGTACTTAATTACCATTTCTCCAAAAAAAAAAAAAAAAAACATTTCTCCAATCAAATCAGCGGCAAGAAATTAGTCTCGGTCACTGGCCTAACAATGCATATGACACCTACTAGATCCCAGCTATTAAATGAATATCTATTCTAGTTTTTTTTTTCTTTTAAATATTTTCAAAGAAAAACATACTTTGATTGACCAAAACTAGTCAAGCAATTGAAGCATTAATAGAGGAACCTTGGGCTCCCAGCCTCTCTACATGTTATCATACGAGTGAATTAAATAACAAATGCTAACTATTGAAAATACTCAAATAGTAAAAAAAATACCGGTAAGAAATTAGATTGAAAATTAAACACTTTATTTGAATAAATATATTATAATGTTTATTTATTTGGTAAATAATAAAATTTTGTTTTGTTTTCTTTTTCTTTTGCCCCTCAAATAATAATATTATATTTGATAAATTAATATACGACAAATTGAATTGAGTAATAATAATATTACTGGACAAATTGAGTTGTCGGGGTTCAGTTCTCGTTAAGTCCAAGATTCAAACCACACCGCATGAAATCAACCCCATTAATCTACTAATAACTTTTCCATTGGGAATCTCTTAACGATATACCCACAATAAATTTATAAAAAAAATAATACATAGTGAGAGACTCATGGTAATAGTCTCCTAAATGAGATACCCATAAAAACTCATTTCACAATTGTCTCTATATAATTGGTTTAATTATTTTTTAACATTAATTTTAATAACAGAATTAAATTTTATTAAAAATAGCAATATTAAATTATTACAAAAAAAGCTAAGGATGTCTCAATGAAATACCTATTGATAGAAATGCTCTAATATGGTGATCACGCAGTTTATCAATCGAAACTTTTTTATTTTATTTTGGCGTGATAAATACAAAATTATACTTCATGTATTTTGGTTTATAAAATATGTTATTTAAAAACACCCGATTTAAGATATTTTATTAATTATTTATTTTAAATGTTGTACACTAAAAGCAAGATATTAAATGATATTAAACCAATGATAAAATAGAATGCAAAATGTAGATGGTCATAAAAATAAAATATATAAAAAAATTATATAGAGATGTGAAAAATCAAATAAATTTTAAAAATTTCTAAAATATCTTATATTTTGAAAAAATAAAATATAGTATTATAAAATTATAATACCACTCGTGCGAATATCCCAAAAGCGGATACCATTTATTAGTGTTATCCCTTAATTCAATTCATTAGACGTGACAAAAGAAAAGAAAATAACTTTTCACAAGATTATTATTACAATGTTTTGCTTCGGACGCAGGGAACACTGAGACCCGACAATCCAACATAGAGTACATACGAGTGAACTTTAACTTTATTATCTCACTTCTTATTCCACATTATCTTATTTCACATTATCACGTGCCACGACACGTGTGTGCGTGTTTGGGGTTAAACAGCTTTTTATTTTTTAGCAACTAATGTTAGGACCAGGGTCCACACCAAGCTGTCCACAATAGTCTCTATAGTAACTAATCCTTGCATTCACTGCACCTGGATTCCCACCGTTACATTCCATTCCATTGATGGCTCTTATGGTGGCTCCAAATCCTTGGTTCAGTACCGGCCTTACGCTGTTCATCCAAAACCACAAACCCGTCCTGAAAGCTACTGTTGGGTTGCTACCCACTAGCTCGGGCTGTCGTAAGAGGTCGAGGCCGAGACTCTGGCCGCACGGTCCGTAGTTGTAGTTCCATGATAGTTGGATCGGACCACGACCGAAGTAGCCTTTTCCTGGTGCACATGGGTATTGTGTGTTACTGCTCTGGCAGTAGTTACGTGTCGCTCCGTTTATCTCTTCTATGTAGCAGAAATCTAATGCGCATGAAAACAGAAGAGTGCTTTAGGATCATGATCTCAATTAATTGAGATCAAGTCAAATGTTCAGTTTTTACTATTTCAAAGGTTAAAGACCAATACAGTTTTAATACTTAACGTGTTATCATATTATAATCCTCATTTGTAAATTATAAATTTCCAATAATGCAAACGTTTAGAAATATCCAATCCTTTAGTTTTGTTTATAATAGTTGTTTCATGAGTATTAGTTTACAAAAAGTTAGAATCGGTCGTGACTTGAGTAGATGTATAGACCAAAACAAATTAATTTCTTTTTGTAAAATAAAAAAAGAAAAGAGAAGAGAAGGAAGAAAGAAATCTTACGTCCGGTCTCGTGAGTGAAATGAGCAAACATGGTAGCAATTTCACGTCTAGTAACGGAATTGGCAAAGTTGGGGAAAGTATTGGCGGCGTTAATGAAAGAGTCACGGGTGTAGAATCTTTTCCCGGCGCAACTATTATCGGCTTTGTTGATAATTCCGTTAAAGAAATCTTGTGTCACAATGCTACCGACCGATCCACCACCGGTTCCACTGCCTCTACAAGGACCTGATCGGCATCCAGCACCACAGTATGCATCGTCGGTACCACAGTAACCGAACTGACTGCAACAAAGGTTTGGAGCGCAACCGCAGTTTTGAGACTTGACGGTTTCAGAGAAGAGACCTAAGAGGCAGAGAAGAAGGACTAAGGAGATTTTTGTGAAAGCCATGTTTTGGATATTGTTTGTGGATGAGAAGGTAGAGGTAGCGTGGTGAGGTATATATAGGGGTAGATGTTGGGTAGTTTGGTCATTTGCGTTTTGGGATCGGTGAATGATTTACGTATTTTAAAACTAGTTTGACTTTTAGCATGTTCTTGCCCAAGATAAACAATGTGGACTTGGTCTAAGAATTCAGTTTTCTTTTTCAGACAATACAATTATTTGTTACTATTTCTCACTTCCGTACCATGATTTTAAAATTTAAATATCTTATTTTAATTCCCAAATGATTGAACAAACAAAAAGGTTCATTTTAATGTTTTATTAATCTATTTAATACATGTATGTGTAAACTATATGGAGTGAACGATCACGGGATGTTTAGAGGTGAATTCAAATTTGAGACTCTATCGTTAAGAAAATTGACCATTGGTTACTAAACATTCCAAAAGTATTTATTGAAACATTACCAAATGACAAAAATATAAAATGAGACTCCATCGAGTATCAATCAACATGTCAAGCCGACTCTAAGAAAAGTCGTTTGTGCGCTGATGCAATTACTTACTGACGAGAGTTTACTGACATCTATCTAAAAATCAATATAAAACCAGTAACATTTTTCGAGAAAAAAAGAAGAAATTTTTCAATCTGATTTTTCTTTCAAGAAGAGTTAAACAGCCAAGTGATATGGGTTTTCATTTTGTGTTCATCTATATTAAAAAAGCATATTTTTAGATGAAATATGTGAAGAATCATGAGCTTCCAATTAAAAATAAATTATAACTAGAGATGCTTTTTTTTTTTTTTNGCTTTTTTTTTTTTTTGTCAAACCAATTAAAAATAAATTATAACTAGAGATGCTTATGTTGTGTTTTCTTTGACATCCAGTTTTTATAAACATTTCAAAAATAATTGATAGAAATAACTAATATTATATACTGTATCGGTGGCTAGTCAGGGCTGTTTGTTTTTCTATCTAGTAATTTCATTCAGATGGTTCATTCAAATAGTCAATTTCAATTATCCATATGAATGTTGTTTATTTTATTTTTAGGTTGTTCATTTGAATGATCCATCTTAATAAACTTTTGTTTGTTGCTTAGTTTTTGTAAATTTTCATCTTCATCTCAATATTTTTAACAAGAAAATGACTAAAATGCCCATGATTTAGTTTAAGCATATTTAAATCTTAATCATATTTTAAAAATACAATATTTAGAACCACAAAAAATAATAATATAATAAAAAGTGAAATAAACATAAAATTAATATTTTCAAAAATTGTAAAATGAGATTTTTCGCAGAAAAAAAGTAAAACTGTGAAATCACAATTCCGACTTAAAATCACAAAATAATTTTTTTCCGCCAAATCCATGAAATCACAATTTTGGCAGAAAACCGCAAAATGAAAATTTTCCCGCCAAAATCGTGAAATCGCAATTTTGGCGGAAAATCTCAAAATAACGTTTTTCCGTCAAAACCATGAAATCACAATTTTGGCGAAATGACGTTTTCTCGCCAAAACTGTAAAACTTCAATTTCGGCAAAAAATCACAAAATGATGTTTCCCGCCGAAACCGTGGCAATGTAATTTCGGCAGAAAATTGTAAAATGTCATTTTCCCGCCAAAATTATGAAATCGTAATTTTGGCAATAGATCGCAAAATGACGTTTTTCGCCAAAACCGTGAAACCGCAATTTCGGCAGAAAATTGCAAAATAATATTTTCCCGCCAAAATCGTGACACCGTAATTTTGGCGGAAATCGCAACACGATGTTTTTCCGCCAAAACTGTGAAACCATAATTTTGACGAAAATCACAACATGACGTTTTTCCGCAAAAACTGTCAAACCGTAATTTCGCCTAAAAATGCAAAATGATGTTTTTCTGCCAAAACAGTGACACCGTAACACCGTAATTTCGACGGAAAATTATAAAATATTGTTTTCCCGCCAAAACCATGAAATCACAATTTTGGCGAAAAACTGCAAAATAAAGTTTTCCGTAAAACCGTGAAATCGTAATTTCGACGGAAATTGCAAAATTTCGTTTTCCTACCAAAACTATGAAATCACAATTTTGGCAAAACTCGTAAAATGACGTTTTCTGCCAAAACCATAAAATCGCAATTTAGGTGGAAAACTGCAAAATGAGGTTTTCCCGTCAAAACTGTGAAATCGCAGTTTTGGTAGAAAATCGCAAAATGACGTTTTCGCGCCAAAATTACCATTTTATTTTATACATTATTATTGATTTAAATAATTTTAAAACAAATAAAATTAATAAAAAAATAAAATTAGTTAAAGGTACATTTGTCATTTTTTATTTTTAGATGAATCATCTCCATCCAAATAATCTAATTTGGATCATCTAGATAATTTAAAAAATTTTGCTTATATTTCAAAACTCATTCATATAATTCATCTAGATAATCCATCTGAATGATCAATTTTATACACTAAACAAATGACAATTCTTATCTCTAACCAAATGGACCATCTAACAAAGATGCTCTTATTGTAGAGTTTCTTAAAGCCGCCATAAGTAGAGAAGTCGATTTTGCCCCAAAAAGAAAGAAAGAAGAGAAGGCGCATATGTGTCATATAAATCAATCTTTGTACCATGTGACTGTGTGAGCCGTTGGTTGGGTCCATTACCCGGCTATTCAAATTCAATGTATATAAAAATCTCAGTTAGGAGTTGACTTGAGGAAGAATTTCAGTTTTAATTTCAGATTTTCTCGTAACAATTTTCAAAATAAAAATTTGGTTTTCAAGATTAATAAATTGCATAAAACTAAAATATACAGAGAGATTGGTTTGCTTTGATAGCATAGTGAGATTGAATAGAGAGTAAATAGAAATTGAGTGAGAGAATATAGATTAGATAGATAATCTGAATTAGATTGGTGAGAACATCCTCATGGCTTCAGATAGAGTTTTTCAAATAATCTGCCCTCCGATGTATTCTATTTTTGTATTCAATCCTACGAATCGTAGCATTATTTAGTAAAGTTTTAAATGTCACTTTATATTTTTAATGTGATTTTAAAATAAAAGTTCTAATTTACCATCTATCTAAAGCTAAAACTATTTGAATTTTAATCAATATTAATTAAATAGTGACATATTAAATGAGGGTAAAATTGTATAATTGCACTTTTTTTTAATTTGTGTGAACCACGTTCTAATGAAAAGACCGAGAGTATGAACATGTGAACCATCCAGATCCATATTAAAACCAAAAACATTGTTAACAAGAAATCTATAACTATTATAAACTCTGTTCTTTAAAGATAAATTTTTAAAGTTTTGCACATATATTAATGAAGTTTTTGCATAATTTAAAACATTCCTATTTTTTTATTAAATTTTAGTTATTTTTTTTACTTTAATCATAACTAATAAGGGTAAAACAGAAAATTTTCCATAATTTTTATATCGAAAATACAAAATATTTATTTTTGTGAAACAAATTTTTTTTTTAAATATTAATTTTTAAGGAACGGAGTGAGTATTAAAATTGATAGATGATATCTTTCGTATAAGCCTAAAACTTGCCGATAAACAATTACAAAGGCAGAGTCATATAATTTATGTCGCATATGTTGAAGAGTCGACAGCAATTATTTTTGACAATTCAAAGCTCTAGGTTTCGATTTTTCTGGTCGAAGTGACAACTGTACCAGATCTCGTGGGTTCCGTCTCGTTCACTGGACCAAACTTTCAGTTTCAGGGAATATGTGATTCAACAACCAATTAACCAACTCATTATTTTCATGAAAAAACTTCAATTTCTTAGAATTTTCTGTTTTTACCGAAGTTTCTGGACCAAACATCTACTAAACTCCGGAGTATGTCGACCGCCACCAAATATTTTTTATATTAAAAACATTTTTAATAGTCAATCGTGATCGAATTGAAATTAATCAATTATACTGGAAAGAGTTAAATTTTAGGTTTCTAGTTCCCAACTTCATGCTGTTTTAATTTATTTATTATTTAAGATTTTGTCACATAGTTTTTTTTTGTTTTTTTCTAATTTAAAACATTATATTTTATCTAATTAAAAACAATTACACCAATAAAAAACTAACAAAAATATATAAATGGTCAAAATAAATTAAAATAATTAATTTTACATTGAAAATTGAAAACAACAAATAAAATAAAAAATACTTTAAACAACAAATAAATTGAAACATAGAGAGTACTACCATAAATTTGCAACCACCATAAAATGGTTATGAAAAACTTCAAGTCTTAGGCTAGTTGTTTTCATCATCAAATTAATAATTAGTTTTCTCTTGGGGTCAATATTTTCAGTGTGTTTTAAAGATAGATTTTAACTTTTAACTAGGAAATATATATCATAGTGCCATAGTGGTATATTAAGCCATAACGATGTTTTAGTAATTTTAGCGTTTTTAAGCAAATCAATGAATCTTAGCTCAATTAAAAGGTTTGCACTATCATAGTTAGGTCATGAATATTTGATAGTTTTTAGTGGTTTTTGGCTTTTAGCTTTTTGGTTTTTGATTTTTTTTATTTTTGATTTTCGATATAGAAAATCTCCTAAAAACTCCTGGAAGTGAGATTTTGGATTCTCTTAACAAATGTTAAAAAACCATCAAATCCAAATTACCTATTTTTTAGGAAATCCACTTTTTCTAAAATCATGAAAAACAACAAATTAGATTTTTAGAAAATCTAAAATAAAAAACCACTCAAAAAACCATGGCAAGGTCTTAGTGTTTTACCATCCAAATTTTAAACCTGTATAGTATATGTCTGTTATTGATTTTTTTTTAAGTGAGAGGAAGACTTATCGTGTTTTCCCCTAAAAGAATCTTAGCTAAATTAAAACAAACGACATATTCGCCTGGGTATTACTAACTCATTCTTTCAGATTTATTTCGGACTAGTTCTTTTATGAAATAATGATTATCATCTACGCGAATTATAAACCACGGCATAGCTACACATGCAAACTAATTTAATATTCTCGTAACTATTGACTTCACAAAGTGACATGCACGAAGTATCATGTGTCATGTGCGCAACTACACCAAGTATTACGACATACACGAAGTATGTGCAACACCATAATCATTTTTACTATTTTAATTTAAAATTATTACATTTGCTTTTACATATAAATATATATATATATATA
>VBRH01000111.1:0-11008 GCA_014578085.1 Cardamine resedifolia
AAGGCAAAAAATTATATTGTAGTTTCTAGATTTTTGTTTTGAGGAAATGACTTCTCAAATTCTTTTTAAAATCATTAAAGAATGTTAGTTACTATGAGAATGAATGTGTAAATAATATAATAAATAAATCAAGCAAAAAAACTTTAAACTAATAAAAGCATTGCTGATGTGTCACAATATTAGAGATTTAGAGAGTGACGTGGCTTCATGAGAATAAGAGCTATTTAACTTTATATATATATATATATGTATATATATTGTATGACCAATAGTAACTTGCAGTTTTTTTTATGATTGGTTAAATTAACTTTATTTTATATATTATATTATACTTTTTAAAATAAAAGCAACTTCTTAATATGCATGATTTCATTTAAAATATCATATATTTTAAAACAGAATGAGTAATCAATAACAATGATAAATTCCTTGGTCTTACATCTACATTTTCCGCCCCTAGGTTTTCTTTAGAGTGCAAATTTCTCTCCAACCACCAAGCAATTCCATGGACTTGTGTAAAATCCATAATTCCGAATAAACATGGACAGACTGAAATTTAGCCATAAAAAATAACCATGAAACATGAAGGCTTTTAATTTATATTCAGATATGTTGCTATGTGAAATTGAAACCTTAGATCTAAGTAAGTTTTATAAGTGCACTGGACCCGTCCGATCCGTTTCGTTGATTTCATTATTAGTCTGTAACATTTTCTCATCTATGTTTAACATGTCTCATGCGTTTAAAATGTATTTAAAACTGTAATAAATACTTGAACCCGTAAATTTTTTTAATACCAAAATATTTAAAATGGGCCAAAAATATGTTGTGGCCTAAAGATTGGGTTAATTAAGTGACGCCACATCTTCCATTTCTCATTCGTTTCGGTCGATTAAAACAAAAAACGCTTAGAGCTTATCTACATCGACGGCGAGATTTGCAGAAGTTTTCTGTCTACGTCGATTGCGAGTTTTGTGCTTCGTTCCCTTTTTTCTTTTTCTCTTTTTTTCTCTTTCAAGTTTTTTCATTCTTTGTGTAAAAGTTTTGATACGACGTCGATTCATTTGGAGGTTAGTTACGATCTCGTTTATCACCGTCTAGGCCTGGGTTTCTTCTCTCTGCTTCCCGATTGATAGAATCAAGTGCGTGTTTACAATTCCGACGAGTATTTTTTTCTGTTTTTTTAGGTTGGTAAATTTTGAAAATTTGCATTTGATTAGAATGGATCCTTACTTGTTCATTATGAAATCAGGATAAACCCAGTTTTATTTCTGTATAGTACGGTTAAAGAAACCCTAAGAATCAAACGAATTTTGATGATGAAAGATACGACCTAGTTCTAGGGTTTCATCTCTCAATGCCCCGGTTGATATAATCAATTGCATCCTTTTATTATTCTGGTAAATTTTGATAATTTGCATTGGATTATAACTTTTGAATTGTTTTCTTTGTGTTTTTGTTTATTGGAAAGCCCTCAGAGATTGAATCTAAATCGACCAATGGTGTTCTGCGTCGTGTCCGTCCATTGGGTGGATCGTACAGATATTATCCATACGCCACAGGGTCAGTGATGTTACTGAGTCCCTTCCCTTTGAGACTTTGCTCAGGTTACAACTTTCAGAATACGGACTTTTTTTGTTTTGTTTTGTAGGCCCAGCTCTGGTAAGGAGGTCGTGAAAGAGGAGGTTGTACAAGTAGGAGTTAAGCTCTCACTCTCCGTAGCTGAACCCATGTTCTTACTGTGTGATGACATTCCTACTATGTTGTGGTTCTGCTTTAAGCTGTGGAAATATACAATACCTCCCTACGATCCCATGTCATAAAGGCTGCTTCGTGTTATCCAGTATGTCTACACAAAAGATATCAAACCGAAGAACAGTGTGTGTCAAGATGGTAGCAACGTGGTCCAGTTGGAATTCATCAAGACCACTTGGAAAGATTTCACTGATGGAATCATAATTTGAATCTCCTTGTTTTGCTTCTCAGAAGAAAAGATTGCTCTTTTGATGATCAGCTATTATCGTCCGCTATTGAAAAATACAAGCAATAGGTGCTGAAGAAGCTAGAGGATAAATTGAGGTCCGCAAAAGATGTTTCAGAGGCGAATGGTTTTGCAAGGGATGCAATAGAGTTTAACTTTGGAAGTCTCTCTTTGACGAAGAAGCTGGCGAAGCCACACCCGAAGTGATAAGGAGTAGGATTCTTAGCGATGTGTTTCAGCCTATTCTGACCGAATCGTGCCCTAGAGAGATAGAACTTGAAGCTGTTTTGGTCTTCAAAAAATGTATGGAGAGCAAGATGCTATCTGCCCTCCGCACATTAAATTCACGTTTAGTAGAAGCAAGCTTTTCAATGGAACATGATAGCTAATTCTGCAAATCTACTATTGAAATGCTCCAAAACATGCAATCTGTTTTCGTTCTTTTTGTGATCGGCGAACCGGGGGTGAGTCCTCTCGGGCTCGTTTCACACTTTGACGTGCAGTCTGATCTTGAATTGGTAGCAGTGGATCAGATACAATACCAGGTTGTCGATCTTCTGGACTACCAATTTCGGTTCAGACGCAGCTTGGAACTGTTCATGTGCCAGAAAGTCAACAGTCTGGGATTGTGTCTGATCCACTACTTCCAGGTCAGACTGCACTGTGAAACGAACCCGAGAAGACTCAACCCCGGTTCGTCGATCACAGAGAGAACAAAAGAAAACCATAGTTGTAAGTAATTTAGTGCATTTTACATATTGCTCTATACCATCTATGCATATGTTTATAGCTAATGATGTTTGTAACTTGTGGAAACATGAGAGCCTCGAGCAAAGAGATGACTACTCTAAAGGAGAGCAATGCAAAGAAGCTGGAGACTCTGAAGATGACGGCGAATACATTGAAGAAAAGAAAGGAGAAAAAACAGAAGTGGACTTCGAAGATGATGAAGAAAAAACAGAAGAGGATTAAGAAGACTCGGTAGAAGAAGACTCGGAAGACTGAAGGAAGAATAAAAGATTTGTAAATGGGCCTGAGAGATTGTCAATGGGCTGTAATAGGTTGAGGCCTTAATATCTTATTTCACATTCAGTACACTTTGCTTTGTGGTTTGCTACGAAACTAAAATATTTTGTTTGCCTCTCACCCTCACATGCTTCACTTATCAATATCATGCTAGTGATGGTTAAACAAACCCACTGCAAGCAAGTCTCTTTACTAGCGTTTTTCGCATTGCTTGTGGCAAATGTCAAACATTAGTACCAGAAGTAGGTGAATCATATATGATATATAAAATTACAAGTGCCTCCATACCATTTATCGTCCAAGGCATTGATTATGTTGGAACACACAAAAATGACTATATGGTGCATAGCCTAACTACCCAAGGCTGGGGACTGGATGAAGATATGCAAAGGACTCAACATGATCTATCCAGCCATTGAAACCAAAATTATACAAAATTTGAAAATTTTGTAATGACCAGAGTAGGTTTTTTTTTTTTTTTTTGAAAAACTGAAAAGGATAATTCTTGGTCTTACATCTACATTTTCTTGGTCTTACATCTACATTTTCCGGCCCTAAGGTTTCAGAGTGCAACTTTCTCTCCAAACGCCAAGCAATTCCATGGATTTGTGTAAAATCCATAATTCCAAAGAAACATGGACAGACTGAAAGTTAGCCATAAAAAATAACCATTAAACACGAAGGCTTTTAGTTTATACTCAGATATGATTTTTCTTTTTCTTTTAATTTAAGAGGCTTTATACTCAGATATGTTCCTATGCGAATTTGTGAATTTGAAACCTTAGACCTAAGTTTTAGAAGTGCATTGGACCGGAACTTGCTTGTTAAAAGGAAGATATTTGTGTAGCACTTATATGAGCTATGTGTATATGAGACTAGGAGTTAAGGTTATATATGCGCATTGTTGTGATGTTGTTATGTTGATTTTGCATAAGTTTTATAATAATGTTTGAGCGTCGTGACTTATTTTCGTTTTGTAATCGAGTAATGTTTTGTTTTGTCAACAACATGTATTGTGCCGTGTTTGAGTTTGAGTTGTGACGCAACACTGGTACATACTACAAGACTATATGTTTTGGTCCAATTATAATTATATCTATATTTTAAAATTTATAATTATAGACTTCCAGTAACAATATCTAGATTTGAAGTGTTTATTATTTTGAATATATATTTTACTTGTATTTGTCTTGTATTTGAAATATGTTCAATTTTAAAAAAAAAATTAACGTGGATTTGTTATTTAAAAAAAACAAACTTTAGTTAAACTTGAATCTCAAGGGGCAATCTCAAGCTACACTCTAGAAAGTCTATAAAATATTATGTCAGACCGAACTGAACCAGAAAATATAAATATTTTGAGTATTTCGGATCGGACTGGACCTGGGCCACCTGACTACTGTTGGAGGTGGGCCGAACACACGTAAATGACCAAACTACTGCATAAAATATACGAGTAAAAACCTCTCCGTACAATATCATTACAAATACCAAAAAAAAAACAAAAAATAACAATCTTGTTCGCCAAGTACAGATCTCATCGAATCAACCTTCGGGCGTCTCGGGGTCATCTAAACAATCCTGTGAAGGGTCAACAAGTTTCCCCGCCACCTCGGAGCTATCGGCGTCAATTCGGACATGATTTGAGACCTGTGGTTCTCCTCGGTCAGCTTATCATACCTAACTCGGAGGTCGTTTAACTCCTGCTGAGCAATTTCTTCCCGACAAGTCACGGAAACCAGCTGGCCCTCGAGATCGCGAGACTTGGCGACCTCGCCTTCCAACTCCCCTCGAACATAGTCTAGGGTAGCCTCGAGTTCGTCGAGATCACGGTCTGACGTTTTAACCTTCCTCATCTCGAGCTCATAGGCCTGCCCCATCATGTTTCCACAGAGAATAACCTTAAAGAGACCACGAGCACACTACTATTCGGCTCGGCCCAATTCGTCCTCCGGCCCGTCAATAGCGTCACAGGAAGGCCCGCTAGGGAAATGATGAATGTGGGTAGCGTCAAGGCTTGAGGACGCATCAGTGAGCAGGTAGGAAGTCGTTGGACAAGGAAGCGTACACGCCTCCGAGGCTCGGGCCCCGAGGAGTGTGTCATGGAGCAGTTAATTAGTGATAATTAGGCGAAGAAGAGGTGCTATAAATAAGGGAAGAACGATCATTTGAAAGGTGATCAAAAATTAGGGAGAGAATCGAGCAGAGCATTTATTCCAACTACATGCCATCTACATGGATTCCGACAGCTCGAACCTCGGTAAATCGATCTACCTCGGCAGTCAGCTTCCGTAGAACGATCAACCTCGGATCGACCCCTTCTCACACTCGAGCGCAGCTCCTTTGTTAGTTTCAGCATCTTCCGAGCCTCTTCAACCAACGAAAGTCTACAAACTTTTTATCTCAACCGAAGTCATCAATCTATGTGTCATTATACCACAAACAACTACCCGGATCAACATGCCTAATGAAAGTGTCGTCATAGCCAAAAAAAATCTTTTGCATGGCTCAAACTGCAAATACGATATCGATAGAGCTACAAGAAATAATTGTAAAATAAAATAAAAAGAATATGCAGTTAATATCCACACGCCCAAACCATGAAATATGAATAGAAATCTGAATGAGCCAATGAGAAGCCAGCAAAGTCCATCTCATTGTCCTAAGCGGATATAGAACCAACAAAACTCAACCTCACAACTTAAAGAACCCCTCTCGCGTAACCATTCGTCCACGTGTCCTTCCCTTCCACCACTAACCTTCAAAACCAACGCTGCTTTTTTAGTTCCTTCTTCCGAAGCGTTAAATGATGAGAGAAACATAAACTCCCCACTCGGAGCAGAAGTGTAAAGGACCACAGAAACGAACACAGGAAGAAGGAGAGTGATCATTCCCCTCTTTCTCTTCTCTATCATCTCCTCTTTCAATTCAACTTTGAGGAATCTCTAATTCGAAAATGGCTTCACTTGTGTATTCTCCATTCACTCTATCTAACTCTAAAGCAGATCATCTGTCTTCGCTCTCTAACAGTAACAAACATTCTTTCCTCCGCAAGAAACAAAGATCAGCAAATCCCGCCAAATCATTGTTCAAGGTGAAATCGGCGGTTTCTGGAAACGGCCTTTTCACTCAGACAAACCCGGAGGTCCGCCGTGTAGTCCCGAAAAAGCGAGACAACGTTCCGACGGTGAAAATCGTCTACGTCGTCCTCGAGGCTCAGTACCAATCTTCTCTCACGGAGGCTGTCCAATCTCTCAACAAGACTTCGAGATTTGCATCCTACGAAGTAGTTGGATACTTGGTAGAGGAGCTTCGAGACAAGAACACTTACAACAGCTTCTGTAAAGACCTTGAAGACGCCAACATCTTCATTGGGTCTCTGATCTTCGTCGAGGAATTGGCGCTTAAAGTTAAGGAAGCGGTGGAGAAGGAGAGAGACAGGATGGATGCAGTTCTCGTCTTCCCTTCAATGCCTGAGGTAATGAGACTCAACAAACTCGGATCTTTCAGTATGTCTCAGTTGGGTCAGTCCAAGTCTCCGTTTTTCCAACTATTCAAGAGGAAGAAACAAGGCTCTGCTGGCTTTGCCGATAGTATGTTGAAGCTTGTTAGGACATTGCCTAAGGTTTTGAAGTACTTACCGAGTGACAAGGCTCAAGATGCTCGTCTCTACATCTTGAGTTTACAGTTCTGGCTTGGAGGATCTCCTGATAATCTCCAGAATTTTGTTAAGATGATTTCGGGGTCTTATGTCCCGGCATTGAAAGGTGTCAAAATCGAGTATTCGGATCCTGTTTTGTTCTTGGATACCGGAATTTGGCATCCTCTTGCTCCAACCATGTACGATGATGTGAAGGAGTACTGGAACTGGTATGACACAAGAAGGGACACTAATGAGTCTCTCAAGAGAAAAGATGCAACGGTTATTGGTTTGGTCTTGCAGAGGAGTCACATTGTGACTGGCGATGATGGTCACTATGTGGCTGTTATCATGGAGCTTGAAGCTAGAGGTGCTAAGGTCGTTCCTATTTTCGCAGGAGGGTTGGATTTTTCTGGCCCCGTTGAGAAATATTTTGTAGATCCGGTGACAAAACAGCCCATTGTGAACTCTGCTGTCTCCTTGACCGGCTTTGCTCTAGTGGGTGGACCTGCAAGGCAGGATCATCCGAGAGCTATCGAAGCCCTGAAGAAGCTTGACGTTCCTTACCTTGTGGCAGTACCACTTGTGTTTCAGACGACAGAGGAATGGCTGAACAGCACACTTGGTCTGCATCCCATCCAGGTGGCTCTTCAGGTTGCTCTCCCTGAGCTTGATGGAGGGATGGAGCCAATCGTTTTCGCTGGTCGTGATCCTAGAAGTGGTTAGTCTACTTATGACCATATTGCATCTTTCTCAAATTTTCACTATTTAAGTGTATGAATGTTTTCTCATTGAGGAGGTTTATTATTAATTGCTGCAGGGAAGTCACATGCTCTCCACAAGAGAGTGGAGCAACTCTGCATCAGAGCGATTCGATGGGGCGAGCTCAAAAGAAAAACTAAGGTAATTACCACTCATCCTTAGTGAAATCACATTCCTTGAAGCATGTAATGTATGTTCTCGTGAATCATATCTGGCTCATTGCAGGCAGAGAAGAAGCTGGCAATCACTGTTTTCAGTTTCCCACCTGACAAAGGAAATGTAGGCACTGCAGCTTATCTCAACGTGTTTGCTTCCATCTTCTCAGTCTTAAGAGACCTCAAGAGAGATGGCTACAATGTTGAGGGCCTTCCTGAGAATGCAGAGACTCTTATCGAAGAAATCATTCATGACAAAGAGGCTCAATTCAGCAGTCCTAATCTCAATGTTGCTTACAAAATGGGAGTCCGAGAGTACCAAAGCCTCACTCCTTATGCAAACGCCCTTGAAGAAAACTGGGGGAAACCTCCGGGTAACCTCAACTCAGATGGAGAGAATCTTTTGGTCTATGGCAAAGAGTACGGTAACGTTTTCATTGGCGTCCAACCTACATTTGGTTATGAAGGTGATCCCATGAGGTTGCTTTTCTCCAAATCAGCCAGTCCTCATCACGGTTTTGCTGCTTACTACTCTTACGTAGAGAAGATTTTTAAAGCTGATGCTGTTCTTCATTTTGGAACACATGGTTCCCTCGAGTTCATGCCAGGGAAGCAAGTGGGAATGAGTGACGCTTGTTTTCCAGACAGTCTTATCGGGAACATTCCAAATGTTTACTACTATGCTGCTAACAATCCCTCTGAAGCTACCATCGCAAAGCGGAGAAGTTATGCCAACACCATCAGCTATTTGACTCCTCCAGCTGAGAATGCTGGTTTATACAAAGGGCTGAAGCAGTTAAGCGAGCTGATATCATCGTACCAGTCTCTCAAGGACACTGGAAGGGGTCCACAGATCGTCAGTTCCATCATCAGCACTGCTAAGCAATGCAATCTTGATAAGGATGTGGACCTTCCAGATGAAGGGGAGGATTTGTCAACTAAAGACAGGGATCTTGTGGTTGGGAAAGTTTACTCCAAGATTATGGAGATTGAATCAAGACTTTTGCCTTGCGGGCTTCACGTCATTGGAGAGCCTCCATCTGCCATGGAAGCTGTGGCTACATTGGTTAACATTGCTGCATTAGATCGTCCGGAGGAAAATATTTCATCTCTTCCTTCTATTTTAGCTCAGACTGTTGGAAGGGAGATAGAAGATGTTTACAGAGGAAGCGACAAGGGTATCTTGAGCGATGTAGAGCTTCTGAAACAGATCACTGATGCCTCGCGTGGCGCTGTTTCCGCCTTTGTGGAAAAAACAACAAACAGCAAAGGACAGGTGGTGAATGTCTCTGATAAGCTTTCTTCCATTCTCGGGTTTGGAATCAATGAGCCATGGGTTGAGTATTTGTCCAACACAAAGTTTTACCGGGCGAATAGGGACAAGCTCAGAATATTGTTTGCTTTCCTTGGAGAGTGTCTGAAGTTGGTGGTCATGGACAACGAACTCGGGAGTCTAATGCAAGCTTTGGAAGGGAAGTACGTAGAGCCTGGCCCCGGAGGTGATCCTATTAGGAACCCGAAGGTTTTACCAACCGGTAAAAACATACATGCCTTAGATCCTCAGGCTATTCCCACAACAGCAGCAATGGCAAGTGCCAAGATTGTGGTGGACAGGTTGGTGGAGAGACAGAAGTTGGAAAACGATGGGAAATATCCGGAGACAATCGCGCTTGTTCTTTGGGGAACTGACAACATTAAGACATATGGGGAGTCTCTTGGGCAGGTTCTTTGGATGATTGGAGTGAGACCAATTGCTGATACTTTTGGAAGAGTGAATCGTGTCGAGCCTGTGAGCTTAGAAGAGCTAGGAAGGCCGAGGATCGATGTAGTAGTTAACTGCTCTGGCGTGTTCCGTGATCTTTTTATCAATCAGGTAAACAGATGAAAACTCTTACTCTTCTTACATTTTGATTATTGTTGGTTGGTCTCTCATGGTACTTCTTTCTTGAATTGTCTTTAACAGATGAACCTTCTTGACCGTGCGATTAAGATGGTTGCTGAGCTAGATGAGCCAGTAGAGCAAAACTTTGTGAGGAAGCATGCAATGGAACAAGCAGCTACGCTTGGTGTTGATATTAGAGAAGCAGCAACAAGAGTATTCTCAAACGCCTCAGGGTCATACTCAGCTAACATCAGCCTTGCTGTTGAGAACTCTTCATGGAACGATGAGAAACAGCTTCAGGACATGTATTTGAGCCGCAAATCGTTTGCTTTTGATAGTGATGCTCCTGGAGCAGGAATGGCTGAGAAAAAGCAGGTCTTTGAGATGGCTCTTAGCACTGCAGAAGTCACCTTCCAGAACCTGGACTCTTCTGAGATTTCCTTGACTGACGTGAGCCACTACTTCGACTCTGACCCGACAAACCTGGTTCAGAGTTTGAGGAAAGACAAGAAGAAACCTAGCTCTTACATTGCTGATACAACAACAGCAAATGCACAAGTGAGTGAAGTTTCTCCTCTGTTTTCTCCATGCATTAATAATAAGCTTCTCCTCTGTTTTTTTGGTTCGTTTCGGTATGTATAAAATCAGCAAGAAGAACACATTCCTTATGGTGTTTGTAAATTTTGACAGGTGAGGACACTCTCTGAGACAGTGAGGCTGGACGCAAGAACAAAGCTGCTGAATCCAAAGTGGTACGAAGGGATGATGTCAAGTGGGTACGAAGGAGTTCGTGAGATAGAGAAGAGACTATCCAATACCGTTGGGTGGAGTGCAACGTCCGGTCAAGTAGACAATTGGGTATACGAGGAGGCCAACTCAACTTTCATTCAAGACGAGGAGATGCTTAACCGTCTCATGAACACCAATCCCAACTCCTTCAGGAAAATGCTTCAGACTTTCTTGGAGGCCAATGGTCGCGGCTACTGGGATACTTCTGCGGACAACATCGAGAAGCTCAAGGACTTGTACTCACAGGTGGAAGACAAGATCGAAGGGATAGATCGATAAACAATGGGGAGCCCCCATCTTTCTTGTAAATTAAAACAAACTTTATTGATGTGTATTCTCAACGACATCATTTCTCTGTGAATAAGAGAATGTTTTGGCTGACATTTTCTGACTTTATATGAATGTTGTGGAGATTACTTTCTCTTCTATGTCTAAGAAAGAGTCATCATCAATATGCAATCGCAATTTATATATTTTTCTTTCATCTCCTTTCTCATATCATATGGAAACAAACACCTTTTCCGGGTTGTAATGTAATGGACCCATTTCGTTAACATCACTTTCGATATACATGCTTCATTGAATTGGAAGGATGAGGAGATGAGACTTTTAATTGAATAAACTAGTTTTAATTTTAGTGGAATGAAAGATGAAAGGTAATTAGGTGTACATAACAATATTTTGTTTTAACATCTATATACCAGCGTCTGAGAAAATAATATTGCTTTTTTCTTTACTTAGATGTTATCCCATTGAGTTTTTTTTTTTTTTTT
>VBRH01000111.1:13784-55696 GCA_014578085.1 Cardamine resedifolia
TATTATTATTATTATTATTATTATTATTATTATTATTATTATTATTTATTTTTATAAAGGTCACTCAATATTATTAGGGATCGTAAGACAAAATAAATGATTTTAGGCCTCTATAATTAAAACCTTTTACTTACTTTTCAAAAATATGATATAAACATAAATTCAATAGTTTTTGTCCAACATATATTACTAACTAGTTTTATTTTATTTAATCTTTAATTTTTTGTTATATAAATCTAATTATTATTGGCAAATAGATATGATGAGATTTACAATATGATGTGACTGTCTCATTACCCAAACTCAAATCCTACATAATATTTGGTGGACAAAAGTTATTACTACCAAAATTCAAACCCAAAAAAAATATTAATCCCCTCTTATTATTGGATCCGGGATTGGACCTCGGAAGCCGTCGGACCGCTCGCCCTCTATACTAAGCCGGCCTTGTATTTAAACATTGGATAGATACGAGAATAAAGTGGAAATCATGAAAATTTTAGGCATAAAGGGGTAAAAAACGGAATGTAGATATGACAACTAATAGAGAATACGTGTGGTTCATGAATGTGGTGTCTTAATAAAGAAAATGTAGTGTCCAGAAATAATACTCACTATTTCAGTGGATTCCTTATAAAAAGTCTCACCTATCTCTTCATCACCTATCTCTTCATCACTCACACTCTCACTTCGAACCAAACAAAAAAAAAACAAGCAATGGCTTCCTCCTCATCTTCATCATTTGCAACATCAAGATTCGTGGTGACGCGAGAAGAGTTCAATGCTTTCCACAAGATAGACAGAAGCCTTTTCAGCCGTCTTGTCGTAACTCTAAGCCGAGACATAAGCCAGTCTCTTCAGGTCATGAGCTTTTTCCTCTATCTTGAGAAAAGTGGTCACGTCCGCAACCTAATCGTGAATCTTATCTCTTTACCGGACTTCTTCATCAGCACACTGGCTGACGAAGTCGTGACGTGTCTGGTTTGCTTGTCCTACGAAAACTATTCAACGTATGCTGCCAATCACAGGCAAAACAACAACTCCTTGACCATTCCTTCGCTCACTCGCATGACTGGAGGGTACCTTACTCTCCCAGTCATCCAGCTGGAACGTGAAAACATTCTCCATCAGATGCAGAAGCATTTAAACGGTGTATGCTACCCAGCTTTTGAAGATATACGCAACTACGCTGAGATGTATAATAAGGAGAAGATGTATATTGAACAAGAGAGGGAAAAGACGATGGAGAGGCTGAAGCAGTTGGAAATCAGCACAGTTTTTCATAAGGGTGAATCAAGTGGTCAAGAAGACATAACAGGAACAAGCTTGGTTGGTGGTGCAGTCTCTGAGAATGAGCAAGTCATGGCAGACGATAGGACTGTCTTCCTCACGTTTTCTAGAGGATACACAATTGCTGCTGCAGAATTGCATGCCTTCTTCACCAGGTACTACTTAAATCATCAATTCATGGATATATACTTGAGTGTTGAATTAATTGCTAATGTTTTTAATTTGGTGTTGAAGGAGATTTGGGGATATTATCGAAGCCATAATTATGCCTGGAGGATGTGAGCAGCCGCTGTATGCAAAGATGGTGTTACGTTCTGCAGCCATGGTTCCAGAGATTGTAACCGATGGGGAGAATAAGAACAAATTCACCATTGGTGGAAAACATGCTTGGGCTCGTAAATTCATTCCCAGCTCCAGCTCCAACAATATTTCCCCATCCTCTTAGTTTTCTTATATCATATTCATACCTCTTGTTTGATCTTGAGGAGTTGTGTACCTTTTCAAATTCCTGAAACATTTGTTTAGGATCTATTTCTATTTGGTATTTGGTATTTTGTTGTTGTAGTTGAGCATCTCAAAAGTATTTTGCATGAAACTCATGTTCGCCACCTTTCAAACATCTTTTCATTTGGTTTTACGCTAATAACTCCTTTTGTTTTTTTATTTGTTGTAACTTCCGTTTTAATTTGAGTTCTATTATTTATTTACTTTATTTATTTAGAAAGCATTTCTCCATAACGTTTACCTGATTTCAAAAAATATATTTTTTATGTAATTGATACGTTATAACAATCATAACAAACTAGAGTACTCAACTACGATTAGGTCTTGAATAGTTTGGCAAAAATCGAATACAATAAAAATCTCACTTCTGCCCATGCTAATCTTAATCTATTTCCCCCTTCTGTGCTGGACAGTGGACACTACTGTCCGAAACAAATTAAGCCCAGGACGACGGGACCCAAAAGGCTTTTGTTGACAAGCCTTACTATAGGAAAATGAAAGAAGACTTTCAACAGTGACAACATTCATATTTATAAATCGAGATGCATATCAAGTTTTGTTCGACTGCAGAAGAACAGTGAAGGAGCATAAATGCTGGCGGAGTCCCTAACAAACTTGCTACTAAACTCATTCTAAATATTATTGATTTATGAGCTTTGTTATATCACTTTACAATGTCGTGATGAAGAATAGGCTTTAAAAAATGACTTGCGGATGATCACAAGGATCTCCGGACCAGATCGTACAAAGAAATCGCAATTTCAGCACTTATCAGTATAATTATTAGCCACTCCAGAAAATCTGATTTCCTGTTCTGAAGTATTTCTTGAAGGAAACGGATGTTGTGCTGCAAAATCCACATTCAACAATAAGTTTTATTTTTCACAAAATCACAAGATCCATCATGAGAAAGATTGACAGTACCTCTACAAACTTCAGCTTAAAATCAAGACTTGCAAATCTCTGTGTCAGTTCAAATTCATCTCTCAGATATTCCCATATCTGAGCATATTTCGCATCCTTCCAAGCTATATCTGACCTGCAATTTTCCCAAGACATGAGTCAGTCAAACAAAACTAGTCGACCTAGGCATTGATTCTTCGATCTCTTGACTTCTTTTTACCTCTCAAAAAGACCAAGCTTCAGAATCACATCAGCCAGATTAGAATTAGCCTTTCCAACCAACTGGAACAGCTTTTTCCTATCCATAGTAAACGTTCCTGTTTTCTCCATCCCACGGTTTATGTCAGTAAATTCTGCTACCATACCATCAACCTAACAGAAACAGATTACTCACCCACAATTATTACTGGTGCTGAATTCATTTTTCACATCCCAAGAGCATGTATATAGATCTGACATTGTTACCTGCCGGCCATAGTAATCGAGAGCAATGCTCTGGCCCAGAACACTGCCTATGGTTCTGATACCATCAATATTCAAGAACTGCAACATGATGTAATCCAGTCCCCCCTGCATCCAGGTGTTCAGAGTTGGATCCTCTCTTACTTCATATTCTGCAGTTTCACAAGGTATCAAACTTAAGCACCATTTTAGAAGCTTTAAAACAGCACACAGCAAAAGAATTGCAACTCACCATCTTTTCTCATTTCAGGAAGCAAACCAGAAGCATGCCTCTCCACCACTTTAAGATACTCATCAACCTCGTGTTCCCTTACATTAAATAACACAATTGATCCATACTGAAATACTACCATGTAAATACACTCACTCCCACTTATGCAACCACCAGTAGTACCCTGAAACAACATCAACCTTTATCATTCAATAGATCTTCAAATCAAAACATAGATAGACACCATAAAACATATTGACAGAAAAATTAGATACCAATCCATACATGATACAACAATCAACATTTCACAATGAGAGTGTACTATCTTCTAGACATTTGCTTTGATGTAAACCCTATTACCTCAGCTCAATAAACTGAATAAAGTCAGATTCAACTTACAGTGGGATCAGAGTGATTGCCGAACTTAAGAACCACATAGTTAGTCATACGCGAAGTGGGTGGGATGAAGTTTTGTTTGTTTTGCTCAATCAAGCTTCTCAAATCAACGCTGCACACAATTACACCAACAAAGTTCTTCACTTCAATCATCTGGAAGATTACATATCATATGCTCATGATTCCCAAACAGCATTTCGGCAAAAGGGGAAAAACCATACCTAGTGGAGAAGAAGTAAGCTCGTACAGGAAGAGAAAGCTTGGCTTCCTCCAAAGACGGGCCCGTTTCACCAGACTCCCCTAGATTCTGATTCTGATTCTGCAGCTGCGGCTGCGCCTGAACCGAAGCGGCGGGGGACTTTGTAGACAAAGACGAAGAAATAGCCCTCACAGTGAAGAGAGATCCGAAGTTTCGGCTTAATTGAAAACGGTAAACCGGAGAATTGGAGACCGCTATAACATTGGAGAAATAACGAGAGGGAGTATTCGACGACGACCGTACCGGGAAGTGCAATGGAAGGGAAAGCGACGGCGGTTTCTGCTTAGAGGTAAAGATCGACAAGAGAATTTTACGGACGGGAGAGCCTAGGGTTTTGACGTCAACGGTACGCATCATTTTGCTTCACAGAGAAAGACGGAGAAGAAGAAGAACTAGACGACGGCCTCTCTCCCACCCTCGAGTAGAAGAAATTGCAGAATATATGTGCTCAGGTAAATGCATGCCGTTTGTTTATTTTATGGACTAACAACGTGTTGTGTAAATGAAGGTAAACGACATCGCTTTTAGAGCGACTGTTCAAAAACGGCACTTTAGTTAAAATTTTATGAAGATGTAGAATTTGCAACATGATTTTCTTAGAAAATCAAAATCTTTGGATCTACGTTTTGTTAATCAATAGCATAGAAGAAATATAAGTGAGTTTTCTTATCAAGATCCTATAGTTTCAGATAGTCTCAAATCGACCAAGAATGAGATCAACGACTTGGAAGAGTCTAAACATATAAAATCCAAGAACAAAAGGAACTAAAGTGTTTAAAGACCACATAATATAACTTATTGCTCTCTTCTTCTTTTCTATCAGTTTTTGGTTTCATGAATCATCAGAGCGTCGTCATCTCCTTTGCCGCATGGGGAAGTCTTACTCTTAGACCTTAATCCGAATATCTTAGAGAAGAAGTTGCGTCCTTCTTTAGTCTTGACAAGCTTGCCAAGATCTTGTTTCATGCTCATACATTCTTTTTCAAGCTCGTAAACGCGTTCCCTCATCCCATTCATCGTCATACTTGCATTTGCGTTCTTGTGTCCTTCTAATGCCGAAATATTCCCGCTGCTTGTGTCCGAGCCGAAGAGCCATCCTGATACAGATGTTCGCAGCCGCATCTGCTCAAAGAACAAGACTTGTACTATGACCCGCAATGGTAGACGCTCGTTTTGGGCTGCGTGTGTGCATGCCTCCAATGACAGTTTCTGGCAGTTCATTAGCAGACACAGCTGCTCTCTCTCTGACTCTGTCAGCCATGGATGAGCCTGTAGCTCAAAAAGTTAGACACAATGAATGATTTAAAATATTATAGTATACTTGGTAATCAACTCATAACAACTTTGAAACTTAGAACATATAGCAACCTTGATATATATTTCTTTGATCATATATAAACGCAAACAAAGAAACAATCGCAATAAAGCTAAAGGTTTATTTTACCTTAATGTATATATCAATTGCGCGGTAGATACCATCATCCATTGGTCTCACATCTTCCGGTATCAAAGCACCAAGTGCTTGAAACTTGGATAGTTTCAAGTTCTCATCGGACGCGACCTCTGCTAAGTAGCCATCTATCAGACTAGCAACCTTTTTGATGGGCCTAAGAGAATGAGCATCTCCCATCATTTGCCTCTCCTCAACGATACTCGAAGACGAGTCAAAAGTCAGCATAAAGTGGTCAAGAATCCGCTGGATAGAGTCGAGATCGTAGAGTGTTTCAGCTGAGTATCCCATGTTTGGTATTAACAGATCCTCCAGAGCAGCTTCATCTAACTGCACACCGATTTTTCTCTCAAGATTCTCTTGAGTGACCTGACTCGCGTGCAGAACCATGGATGTTCTAAGAAGCCTGAGCAAGAACTTTGTCGATGTAACGCACTTTTCGCTAGGAAGTAGTTCCACGATTTCCTCTATGAGAGTTCTTTGATCTTCTTGTGAGTAGTAAATGTCATCTCCATAATTAGTACCTTCCTCTGAAGAAGAACCAGATTGCCTTGAACAACCAAGTAAAGGAAGATTCCGTTTCGCGTAATGTGTGACAGATGCTGCTATTGTATTTGCTTTCACGCCTCGAGATTCGACGGTTTTAATGAACCTTTTGTACATTGGGAAGTCGAGGAATGATGATACATCATTGAACCACCAGTTTTCGCTTGTGGACTTTGTTTGTATTCCGTTCCAAAATGTAGTAGTGGTGGCTTCTTCAGGTACTGAGATTGGCCAATGGAACAAACTTGTGTCCTCAGCACAAGCCTTCATGGCTAAAGAACCAATGCACCTAGAGACAATGTGAAGCTCTTCAGCGAGAGGTAACACTTTTTCCTCGCTTGATCTCTCCAAGGCTTTGATCGAATCTTCCCAGTTTGTGAATACGTTGTCGTTCAAGAAACTCTCGGTGAGATAGATGAGATTTGCATCTCCATAGTTTTCATTCATTTGGAGATACTCTGCTGCACATCTGAGACTCATTACGTTTTCAGCATTGACCTCAATTCTTACACCGTAACAGAACTTAGCCACAAGCAAGAACGTTTCAGGTCCACCGGGAATGTCATGAAGCTGAGCGACACTAGTTGTCTCAGAGGCTTTGCTGAATAGAGTTTCTAGGTATCCACTTCTTGACAACAACGGAAACTGAATGAAGAAAAAATGTGATCGTATATATGAGTAAGAAATTCAAAAGAAAAAAAGTGAATACTAGTAGTTATTGGTTTATATATATACCTTATGGAGATGGAAGCTTTGTTCATCGACTTGGATCATCACATCAGGTTTAAGACCAGCAGAGCAAAGCCTGATCAGATTACAACAAAAAAAACATAAGAGAGTTTATTTAGGTATTGATGAATGATTTTAAAGTATCGAAGAAGACTAACCATGTGTGACCACTTAGATGAAAGACTTCAGATTTGGAACCAAGTTTCAAGCAAGCCATCGTTTTCACTTCACTTTTTGGTCTTTCCGCGAATCACAAAATAGTTGCAAAAATGATGGAAATCATCGAACCCCCATTAACAACATGTGATATAGGAATTTTTTTTATTTGGATTTCTTTATCTCGGAGAAGCAGGTGGGACCGAGTCTATAGGAGAGATAGATACAGACGAAAGCTTTTTCCAGTTGTTGCTGTTACAATTACACTATAATTTTGTAAGTTTCGTTTACCCTTTATTTCTGTAACGCCTCCTCCTCTCATAGTCATAGTCTCATTTATTCCTCTCTTTCTTCTTATTTTCGGTAACTTATTTTGTTAAAATATCTGCTCCATTTGGTAAATTCTTGAATATTTTTAATTATTCCACACTAATTATTCATATCTGCTCCATTTGATATTTGACTGGTCAACTTTTTGCTCTCTTAAATGTTGTGGTTGTTTCACCAATTTTTGGTAAAAAATTTAGACAAAACGGTCCACTATAAGACAAAATTATAAGGCCCATTTTAGAGACCCACCAGCAAACGAAAACATAAGCATAGTTAGCAAATACTCCACAATTGTTTAAGCTATCATTCATAACTTTTAAAAACTACTAAAATTTTGATTACTAAAATTTTCAAAAATCCTTGACTGAAGCATTATTGTATTCAATTTTTAAAAATATATGGACCATTTTAAAATAAATACTCCTTGGTCAAAAATATTTAAAATTAACAGTAGTCAAATCCGAATTTGTTTAATATATGTTTAATAATTCAAATAAAAATATATGTTTAATTTGGTTCTCAATCCTTTTTATCGTATATCTAAATATTTTATAACTCGACTTACCTTATAAATTTGCAGTCAAAAGAGAAAATGTATTGGCCTTGCAAAAACGTGGTGGACTCAATATTCATTTAGGTAAAAAAAAAAAACAAATGAAAACGCGGATGAGTCAAACTTGTCTTATAAAGGCAAAGTGCAAAGGGTTGTGTTGTGTGGCCCTTGTCTTAAGTTTAGCATCTCTCTCTCTTTGTATCGTAGCTACTACCTCCAATAAACCACCACTTCTGCTTTCCTGGAAACTCCATCATCATCACTCAGACCTCGCCATCACTCTTCCTCTTCCGGTAGATCCTTCTCTTTCTTCCCTTAATCTTATTCTTCTGTTTCTTTTCTTTTTTTCTCAATCTATAAACTACTTTATCCTCTTTTTCCTGTCGGTGGATTTGCTAATCTCCAATTCTTTTGATTACTCTTCTTCTCTGCTCAGTGATTACGTATCGGTATCTTCATCGTGTTTCATCGGTATATTACAGCCTCGATCTTGTTTTTACTTTGTTCTTGTTCCTTTATTACTCTTACGTGTTGGATTGAAACTTCTTTGATTAGTTAATCTGATATTTTCTTCCTCTGTTTTGTAATTTATCGTTGACTTCTTCTTTTTTTCTTTTTTCCTGGATTCACTGTTTAGTTGCGTCTATTAGGGTTTAGATGCGTGTGGAAATTATTATGTATTATTTGATCTGAATTCAATTTGAATTCTTTTGCCTTTTTTTTGGTTTTTAAAGACGACCTAATGATAATGATCTTGTAGGTGTGTTAGGTGGGAGTTACCCTGAAAGAAAAGGTACAAAGTGAAGTTGGATATTTATTTCAAGTATTGAGATACGACTATGTCTGGAAACCAAGAGGTGTTCATTCCAAACTTAACTACTTTTAATGCTTTCAACACTTTTAGAAATTCTCTTATTTATGTTTTTCTTTGTCTCTTTGTTATCTATCAGTCTCGGATGAGACCGCCTACCTGGAGGTGCAGCGATATTCCAATCAAGAAGAGGAAGTACTTTGTGCAGCCGCAACTTCCGGTGATGGAAGAAGCTAGCTCCTCTCTTTTGGAAAAGATTCCACAACTTAATGAGCAAGGTGATACTAGTGTTGGTAGGAGTGCTTTGGATTCTTCTCATGCTAATGAAAATCAGCTAATGATTGGTGAACCTATCCCTTCGTTTCCGTCTGTTTCTGTGGGAAATGCTGATCGAGCAGAGAATATTGGGAACTTAGTTTTTAACCAAATTCGAGTGAAACTTGAGAAGCCTAATTCTCCAATTCACTCCAGTCCTTTGTCTGGCTTTGAGATCCCTTCCAGTTCTAACGTACTTGGCAGCTCACTCCATTCTTCTCTTGGAAACCTTCCTGTCGGTGCTGAACATCCTGGTGTTGTTGTCAGCTCAGGTGAAACCGGGATGAAACCTTTTCTTAAGTCTCAGGACATTGTCAGGGAGACAGGTGACAAGGACACTCTCAGAGGAGAGTGTCAAACAGAATCATCTTCTGGTGTAGGTTTTGTTTCCATACAGCTAGGTTGTAAAACTAAAAACAATTCTCCATATTGGGAGACTGAAGAGCCTGCCGCACTGAATTTGTCCTTAAGCAAGGGTGTTCGTGCCCCTCCTAACTCAGATTCTACTTCTCTTTGTACCAAATCTGGCAATCACAGTGGCGTGAACAGACAGAATTGGGATTTGAACACTACCATGGATGATTGGGAAGATTCTATAGATCGCACGACTAGAGTTAAGACAATTGGTGCATCCTTAAACAGTAACAGAAATCTTCATGACACAGAGACATCAAGTTGCCGTGATACGACTGTTGTTGCAAAGTCTGTTTCTGAAAAACAGAAGGAAAGTGTAGGAACTAAGGCGACTTCGATACAGTTTGATCGTCATGTTAACCCCACATGCTCACTTAGTCTAGGCTTCAGTTCTTATCCTCCTATTGAGAAATCTCCTTCTCTATCAGCTACCACATTGGAGGCAACAGCTGCTTGTACAAGTTTTTCCAAACCAATTATGATTGCTGGGAATGTGAACTCGGTCAACCTTAGGACTGTGAAGTCAGAAGTTATTGAAGAGAGTGTTAGGCAGGAAACTGAGAGTGCTCAAGTTTGTCCAATCGGATTATCTATTAGAGAGGTGAAACAGGAGGTTGTTGCCAGACTCAGCCAAGAAAATAGTCCCTCATCTGGCATTCCGAAGGCAGTGGTTCCTGTATCAGTAAAGGCTGAGCCAAGTAACTTCACTCAGTCTGAAGTTTTCAATAGGAAAGATGGAACGTTGACTCATCCCAATACACCAATAATACAATCAAACGAGGTCCCTGATTTACCTACAACTTCTACGTCATATCAGAAGGATAAATATATACCTTGTTCTAATGGCATCAGCAATGCACCAATGTCCGTGAATGGAATGACAATAGATCGAGGTGTTCAGAGTTATCCTGACTGTACATTAAAAGAAAATTCAGGCCAGAGTAGCAGTGCAGCTAATAGAAATTTATGCGAAGTACTGAAACATGGTGCAGCTCACGTTTCTTATTCATATTCTGGTCATGGAGACCATAACCTCAACGCTTCAGGTGTGAATGTTACTTCCTTGACTGAAGAGAAAATTCTAGATGATTGCAAAACCTGTATATCGAAAGAACTCCCTCAAAATTCTCGTGAAACTGATGAACGTTCTATAGGTGGTGAAGAAAAGTTTATTTTATCCGGTAAGGAGCTAGAGGAACAGTTATACACTAATGGGTTTGAATCAGATTGTGGTCATGATCTATCTAGAGTAACAAAGAAGCAAGTTGGAGAAAGAAATGTGTATGATGACGGGAAGGTCCAAGGACCAGCTACCGTTTTCACGGAAGGTAATAAGGTTGCACATGCCGTGTGTGGGGGTTCTGAAACTGAACAAGGTAATATTAATGTTCCATTCCATTGCGACTTTCAAAATTCTAACCATGGGGAAGAAAAAGGGAGTCAGCCTGGACTTCTTGGTAATACAGGTAATAAACAGATTAAAGAATGCTCTGCCTCATCATCTACTAATAGGCTTACTCCAGAACTTCAAAGTGGAATATTTGATGGATCAGGTGAAAACAAAGGCCGGATAGTTCAGGATGGTGAAGGAACGTCTGGTGTCTCTACAGAGTCAGGCGGCAACTTTGAAAACCCTGAGATAGTAGATAACAGTAGTCCAGTTTCATACAAGGCAGAAATATCTACTATTGACAATGATCCTCCTGCGGAAGGCAGTGAAGGTAGTCAGAGTCGAATAATAAACCTAGCTCAGGTTTCTAATAAATCTCCAATTAAGACACTAGATGCTTCAGAAAGCTTTGTGCCATTGCGAATGGAAAGAGATAGATTGCCTGATATCCCACTTGAACCGCGGAAATATGTTTTGAGAGGGAGGTGATATTTCTGAGCTCTTTTCTCATCTCCATCCTTTTCTTTGTCTCATTCCCTTTTGAGATCTTTGTGTATTTAAATTCTCCAATATTGTTTCTTTTGCTAGTGATGAATCCTACAAATTCTCGCGTGAGAGTTACCATGGAAAATTTACGAGAAGCCAAAGGTTAAATTTCATGCCTGACAGAAGGAGATTTTCTGATAAAACAGAAAACAATCTGCATGACCGGGAGACAAAAAGTAAATTCATTTATAAGTTTTTCAATGGTGGATCAAAGTTTATTGTTTCTATAATTCAATATGACTCTCATCTTGTGAATGCAGATTTTGAGTTTGATAATCATGGAAACAATCGCCGCGGTGGTGCTTTTATGAGTAATTTTCAGAGAGGGAGACGGCCTGCAAATGATGAAATAACAACACCTTTTTCCAACTCCTTTACCAGAAGAACCCCTAACTTTTCATTTAGTCATAGAGGACCAACAAATAAAGAGGATGCATCTGCATTTCCTGGATTTAGAGATTGTGAAAAATTCACTAGGGGAGTACAATGCAACAACACAGAACCAATGTTTATGAATCCCCAACGTCCGTATCAAGGTCGGGATGGTTGTTTTGCTCGAGGACGAGGAAAGTTTTCAAACAACCCAAAACGAGGCTTTCCTGGATTTCGTTCACGATCTCCAATTAGATCAAGAGAGCGATCAGATGGTCCATCCTCGTCTTTCAGGAACAGGTCACAGGAAGAGTTCAATGGGCATGCAGACTTTTCTCATCGCAAATCACCCTCAGGTTACAGAATGGAGAGGGTAAGCTCGCCTGACCATTCTGGTTTTCAAAGGGAAATGGTTGCCAGAAGACACAATTCTCCATCTTACTCGCATAGACCATCACATGCTGGAAGGGGGCGGGGTTATGCAAGGGGCCGAGGTTATGCAAGAGGCCGAGGATATGGAAGAGATGGTAACTATTATAGGAAACCATCTGATCGTATTGTACATAGAAACCATGGAAACTTGAATAACTTGGATCCTCGAGAAAGGGTGGACTACAGTGATGATTTCTTTGAAGGACCAATTCATTCTGGACGATTTGGTGTTGATGTTAATGTTGAGAGAAGACGATTTGGTTATAGACATGATGGTACCAGCTCCTTTAGACCATCTTTTAACAATGATGGCTGTGCAACTACTAATGTAGAGAATGGCCCTGATGCTGTGAGATTCGAACAGGACCTCGATATGGAAGTTGAAGAAAAAGGGAGTTTAATGGAAATTGATGGAAAAAATAAGAACTCAACTGAGAGAGCATCTGGAAGAATTAATAATATGGTAGAGGAGGAAACTTCAAAGCAACAAGATGAGCTCGGTGGTGACGGGGTTAGGGGGAAGTTATGTGATTTTGCCACGGCCGAGACCAGTTAGTGGTTGATTACTGTGGGCATTCCAATAACTGATGTGAAGGGAAACTCTGGTCTATTGCGTTAAAAAGTTGCGAAAGTGGCCATTGCTTGGCTGGGTATATATAGCACTTGTCTTGTGGTATCATCTAGATTTCATTGCCTTTCTTGCTGTGAAGATTCTGGTGTTGTCACTGTAGCATTGTCCATGATAGAGTTGAAATGGGTGTACAACTGAAGCAAGATGGTGTAAATACATGTGGAAATTTGTCAGACTTGTCCACACTCTGTAATTTTCAGTTGGCTTAGGTAGAACGTGGCTGGTCCAACAGATATGAGGCTAGAAGATACATTTTCCTCTTGTTAAAATACAAGGTTCCAAACATTTTTGCCCATACAAGTATTCAAGTAGGAGAAAAGTGCAGGTTTTGATGAATGAGTCTCTTTGCCAAAGCACTAGAGTGCTCTACTTGAAGTTGGACCAAGACCTAACAACCCCATTATGTTGTTGAGCTATAACTGTTCTTGGATTAGAATATTCTCATATGATGTTATTAATTTAGCTTTAGGTATTGCCTAAGATGATTGATAAGCACACATTTTGGTGGAAGCTGAAGTATAAGCACACATTTTGCTTGAAATGTTGAATCAGCCCCTGGTTCTGTTGATTTGAACAAAAAGGGTGTGAAATTAAGGGTTACTAAGTTTGAAATTATTGTTTTACCCATGAGGGTTTTTTGAACCTATTTATGTTTTGTAGTTTGAAATTACACCTTTTTCCAAATATTTTGAGATAAAGCTGGTTTATTTAGACAAGTCTCTAGAAATATTAAGTTTATCTGAAACTCTATGTTATGAGAAAGAGTCTCCAACGATATAAATAAAGATATACAACAAAGAAGTAAAAGAAACATACAAAAGTAAACCAAAGTTTCAAATCAGTCCATGAGATCAAACTGAGTTTTATATTTTACCTCCTCTTGTTCTTGCTGCCCAAAAGCAGAGAAAAGTAGAACAGGATTCGAAAGAAGAAGCCCCAAGCGACCGTGACCCACAAGCAATTCCATTTAGTGAGATCCGTAACGCCTTGCTGCTGCAAAATGTCGTATCCTGTAGTCAAACAAGTTGAGCTTGTGATCCTCATCCCAAGTGATTTGCTCATTGTTGCCAGAAGCCTAACTTTCATCCCCTGAGGCACCGCTACGAGAGGCGTATTGTCGAATATCTGAACTCCTCTGACGAAACACTTTGTAGGGTCACCAAATTCATTCAAAAGAACAGCTTCATAAGGGTACTTGACTAAGGAGATGTAATGGAACCAGATCCAGTAGGGAGGGATTCGGTCTCGGTTGATGAAGAATCCACTGAAAAGCAAGAAATAGGCTAAGATGGCTACCACAATGGTGTAACCGAGCATTACATGTGGGACAACGCCTGATAAGAAGGTTACGAATGAGCTTCCTGCCCAAAAAGCGGCTAAGATTATAAGGAAGTAGAAGAGGAACCCCATGAGACCTCCATCTAACCCCACGCCCCAAAACGTGATTGCTGCGAAAGCAAGTGAAAGGATGATCAATGAAGGGAGGGCAACAAGAGAGTGAGAAAGTACATAAGAGGATCTTCGATAAGCGTTGTAAGCGGTTTCTCTCATGAAAATGAAGCGTTCTTGGAGGAAAACGGGGAGAGCATCTGCGCAGGTATAGAACGTTGTGGACATTGCAAAGGCGAAGAATCCGAGACGCTCTTGAACACCTTTAGGGGAGTTATCTAGCTGCCAAAACATTGTGGCTAAGATGAATCCAGTGACTAGAACAGCTCCTAGCCGTATCCCAAATAGTTCAGGCTGTCTACGATAGTTAGTCATGGAGCGTTTGGCTAGAACCGCGAGTTCGACCCAAAACGGGTTTGCGAATGTTGGGATAGTGGAAACAGGGTTAGAGCCAGGAGGAGTCGTTGTTGTAGCTCCAGAGACGAGCTTCCCGTTAGAGATGCTTGCGCTGATGGCTTCTTTTAAGGACAGACCGGTTTGAGTTCTTGGCTCTGCTTTCCTTTGTCTAAAGCCTTTGTTGAATTCAACTAAACTTCTTGTTCCACCAGCTGATCCTTCAAGCTCTCGGATCAAATCTAAAGCGAACTCGGTGCGGTTCTCGTGTTCGGGAATCGGATGGCCAAACTCTGCAAAGAAGCGCGGTAGAGTAGCCGGCGAGCCACTGAAGACGGTCTGGCCGCGAGACAAGAAGAGAAGACGGTCAAGCAGTCGAAGAAGACGATAGCTAGGTTGATGAAGAGTCATGATCACCATGCTTCCACTCTGCGCGATACGTTTAAGAACCTTAATGACACTGAGAGCGCTTGTCGAGTCTAGTCCCGAGGTCGGTTCATCGAGGAAAAGCAGAATCGGATCGTGGATGATATCAATTCCGATTGACACTCGCCGTCGCTCTCCTCCAGAGATTCCACGGTGACCTTCGTCTCCGATCACCGTATTCGCCGCGTTTCGAAGTCCTAATTGATCAATCAGAGCTTGGACGCGGAGATTCTTCTTTGATTTTGAAAGGCTTCGCGGGAGGCGAAACTCGGCGGCGAACATTAAGGTTTCTTCAACTGTGAGCATAGGGAAGAGAAGATCGTCTTGCATCACATAAGCTGAGATCGCTTTCTGCATTTTCGAATTGAGAACTTCGCCGTTTAGAGTTACGTTTCCTTTCAAGCTTCCTTTAGCGATTCGATTAGCTAATGCATCGATCAGAGTGGATTTTCCGGAGCCACTTGCCCCGAGCACAGCTAGTATCTCTCCGTCTCTAGCCTCTCCGGAGATTCCGTTGAGGAGCGTCTTCGTCTTGGATGAGAAGAGTCTCTCTGATGGAGCTCCGACGGTGGGATCTGAAGGGACGCGCCTCCACGAGAACTTCCGGCGAACTTTCACGCTGTAAGTGAGATCGTTGAACGAGAGAACAAACGGGACGGATTGGTCGGGCGAGGCGAGATCAACATCAACGTGATGCTGATCAAGACCACGATGCGTTGTGTCGCCGACGTTCTGCAAGAGCTGTGCGAACGTTGGAGAAGAAGACGCGCCTGAGGCATTGTTAAGCTCCGGCGAGAAGAACGGCAACGACATATTGTCGTCTGCTGCTACCACGCGGGACATACTTTGGGTTTATGTGAAGCGGGAAAGTTAATAGACGGAGAAGAACTAACGGCGTCAAAATCACCGTTAGCCGGAGAAGAAAGAAGAAAGGAGAATGTCGTGTAACGATTTAATTTTTATTTGTATTTATAGGTAAAATTCTCTATGTGGTTGGGCCGTTTAACATGCTTTGATTTTTAGGATTAATTTGATGAATAACTCTCAAAGTCACAATGGTGACGCTTATGTAGATGAACCCCCAAACCTAAACACAAGCAAGTACAATTGTAAAACACAACATGCCACATGTCTGTTTCTCTTCCTTTTAAGATGTTTTCGTATAGCATTCAAATCTATTTTTAGGCCACCCTTGCCGAATTTAGGCCACCATTCCCCCACCCACCCTTTAACAATAAAAATAAAGTTACAATGTATCAATTTCAAGAAATTTCTTGTAAGATAATCATTAAGATATTTCTTATCGTTTATAGTAACCTTTCACTTAACGGTAAAAAAACACAAGGAATTTTTAGGTAAATTCATTAACTGAATACGGTGAAAAACACGAAAATCAATTCTTTACTCGGACAAGAAACTCCTTTTAACATATAGCTGGTCGGAACCATTGTCATCTAAAGTCATGATCCAAAGGATTCACCACTAATCATCATGTACAACAGCCCTTTCATTCTAAAAGAAACGAGAGGCATAAACCAAATACTGAAGAAAAACAAAGCCACAAGCGTATGAACATATCCAACGGTTTTGCTATACACAAACCCACCAATCCAACCGCTTCACAACTCCCAACACCAATCCAACCCATATATGACTGACTGACTAGTCAGCTGAAAAACCAGATTCCATCGCTTGGCGGATTGCTGATATGTTGAATTTGAAGTTTCTCAGACTGTTACCAGGAACTGTGACCTGGGGATGGTCCACTTCAGGTTCTCTATTGTGGTTTTCCATTGTTGCTATCCCAAGTTCAGGCTTCCTATTGCGGCTTTCTAGTGTTGCTGTCCCGAGATCATTCTTTCTATTGTGGTTTTCCATTGTTGCTGTCCCAAGTTCAGGCTTTCTATTGTGGCTTTCCACTGTTGCTGTCCCGTTCCCTCCACCAATGGTCTTTGCATTCCATACGCAGAGTGCTGTATAAAGCATATGAAATCAGATCTCTGCCAAAAACCTTACTTTAATGAATGCTTGGTTGAAAAAAACGATGTCAAACCTTTACGGGGCATGTCATGTCTCCTTGCTACTGGTGACGGATGCTTTGATATCCAAGACTTCAGTGATCTGCATATGTTTATAATCTCTAAAGTTATCACTAACAATGAAATTCACCCAAGAATCTATGTGGATAAAAAAAAAAAAAAAGCCTCTACTCACGCAAGAAAAGGTGCCACCATGTACAATTTTAGACCAGCAACTCCATGAGTTATCACCTCATTACTTGCTGGCTGAAGATGATCAAGCCGATGCCATGCAATTTCCTGCATGTATTCCACAAAAAATGAACATAAGAGACACATCATACATAAGCAGACGAGATTACACCCACAAGGTTAATTGTTGAATACACACACTGATTTCCTTCTTTGTAAGTGGTGCAAAAGCTGTATCTTCTGTCACCCCAGCAACTATGTAAAGTCGTACTCTTTGCTGCCTGAATACAAACTCAATGTACTCTTCTTTCTTGAGTAGCTTTGAGACATCAAACCCAGTTTCTTCTAGGACCTGCGTTTAAGATGGAAGAACAACACAGAAGCCAAAATAAGTGTCACCAAACATTCAGCTTTTTCAACATTAACCCATAATCCAAGTTTAAACAAACAATCAGCAGACTGGTACAGCACCTAAAATGCTAATTGCACCAGGAGAATAGCAGTAGAGAGCTACAAATAAAGATTTTGGGCGTTGAGCGTTTGACCATTTCTATACCAATGAAATAGTAAATTGGACCAGAGAGCATATATAGTTGACCACTGACAGCAGCAGCTATTCTCATTGGTAAAAGAACCTGTCTAATAGTGACCTAAGAACAAAATTTCCTTCCTCAACTGTATAAGCGCAAACAGGTAATCTATTTCCAATACCTAAGGACCATGTGCTATGATCAAACTGTTAAATTAGTAAGAGACACCCTGTTGTCCAGAGCAAAAGATATAAGAGAGGTTCTATTTACTATTCTTTTACCTCAGTCATCTATACTTAATACAATTATGCGCACATTATGTTGATACATATTTAAATGTCAACAGCCAATAAAGTAGAACCAATGCGGCACCCACTACAACAGGTTAATCTGTGACAGCCTAACTCATAAGATACAACGACTACAGCATTGATTTACTCAAACCCAGTAAGCGCTCTTACTCTAATTACAAGTATTCTTTTTTAATATGCACTTATGATTAATGAGTGGCGGTTGTTGGAGCTATCAAGTTTGCTACAAAAGTACAAAAACAAATGAACCACGCAAGAGACAGGAAAATAATAGAATCGATACTAACCTCACGTATAGCACAAGCATGGTCTTCTTCATCCTTACTCTTCTTCCCGCGGGGAAAGCTCCAGCTTGACCCTTTCCATCCCTTTACCAATAAGCACTGAAAATTACAAAGAAGCAAAAACTGTAAGCATGTACTAACAAGTAAACTTAAATGCCAATCGAAACAATATCTAAAAAATCTACACTTGTAAGAAGTCTAACCCGTTCATATGTCTCATCCAGGATAATTGCCCCAGTGACCGGAACTCGACACTTGTAAGAAGTGAAGTCTTTGAAAATGTCATCAATGTGAGTAACATAAGGTCTCAACACATCACAGCTGTTGAATACTAAGCCACGTCAAGGAAAACAATGGACAAGGATAAGAAACAAATTCTACACTGAAGAGCAAAAGAAGTCAGACGATGTGGCAAACAAAAAGCATCTAATTTTGAAATTATGCTTCGAGCATATGAGAACAAAGCCCTCCAATTTACGAGCACTATACTATCATTGAAGATAAGAAATCTAACACTTAGTAATGGATAAAAAAAGAAATGAAATTCAAGAATAATGATAATGAGAAAAGGATACAAAGTGAAGTAAACTCTTTCAAGGAGAGCGACTTTAGCGTTGAATCATTCTCTACAGCATTATCTTCATAGTACCAATAAGCATACTCCACAAGAAACAAAATTCTCTCGAATGACTGTTGATCTTCTTCAGGTACATTCAAAACAAATCGACTGAAACCAAAATTCATCAGTTAACGGAATCAATTCGACCCCATCGCTTAATAAAAACCGATTCGATTGATAAAAATACCTGCAAAGATCATCAAGAAGCTCCTTGGAGGGAAGGCAGTTTCCGACGTTCTTCGATGAGCTTGATGATCGGTGAAGACCCGACATTTTTTACACCTTTTGTAGTGGTTCTTCTCTCTTGCTTAATGCCTTTATAAACCCTAATACTTGATGAGAGGAGTGATCTCAATCTCTCTGTCTCTCTACTTATATATATATATATATAACTGTCGCTCTAAGATTTTCCTTCCTCCGATTGAAAGAGAAGGTAAAGCCCTTGTCGGTGAAATCTGATCGCTCCGGAAGAGAGAAGAATCTGGTAGCTGCGACGACGAGATTATTGGGGTGGGCCCTTCTTCGCCTTTGCTATCTTTGTTTAGGCCTTATGTGGCTCATGGAGAGTCCTTCGCTGCCGTCATTTAGGGGTGGATATAATATCCAAGATCCGATCCAAGTTTCATTATTGGGTGCATTTTAAATTTTTTTACTTTTTAATTTTAAAAATTCGAATATCAGAATTTGTTTTCCTGAAATCATTACCAAAATAACATATATTTAAAAATACATCATATATGGTAAGGAACCATTTTGCTCATCCAAATTATTTGATATGATATATGATGTTTTATATTAGTAGTATTTAATATTTATCCAGATTTGGATACCGTATAACTAAAATATAATGATATACAAGTTAGGATGTTTCGGAAAAATCATACTTCCTCTGTATTAAAAATATTGATTTTTTGAAAAACAATATTAAAAAACAATAAATAAATACTTAGTATTAATTACATTATCTTTTTATCTTAATCACTTTTTCATAAATATCAACCAATAAAAATTTAACAATTCAAATATTCTTAACTAATATTTTTTTAAGTTTACAATTTACTAATATTAACTAATAAAAATAAATTTAAAAGTTTACAAGATAAAATATCTAGAAAATCATTCTTTTTAAAACAGATGGAGTATATAACATATGTTTAGCACGTTAATCTTCCTTAATACACTATATTGCAAAATGTATTAGTAAGGTTGATGTTAAAAAATGACTATTAATTTATTGCTTTAACAATAAACAAATGGGTTCATCAAATTTTAAGGTTTGTCTAAAACTCACTAAAAATAGTTTTACGTTTTTTTTTTGAAATTTTTTTTATAAATTTTTATCTAAAAATAAAGAAATTTGTAATCTATTTTTTAAATACACAAGTTCTATAAATGCGTTTTCCCAATTTTAATTAGAGCTAGCACAAGGCCTCGTAACCCGTCCGACCGGTCCGACCTGCTCCGTATCTGTCTTGTAAAACCGAGTACCCGCCTTGAACAAATCGGGTAACAAGGCGGATGAAGTATTACTTGCAAGTATCAAGGCAAATAACAAGTCGGATTTTTATGTTCACTACTTGTCCCGTTACCGCCCCGCCGACCCGTAAAAAAAAAACCAAAGACCAAAGTCAATACCTTCTTCGTTTGCCAGAAGATCTCATTTTGATTTGTATTGTGTTATCAAGTAAAAAACAAAACAAGGTAAAGCAAAGATACACAAGGCAAGACACGAGTACCCGCCCGAATCAAGTTATTTGCAAGTAATGGTTTTTTGGGCGGGTACTTGTCGGGGGCAAGACAAGTATCAAGACGGATATATTTTGACCCGGCCGGGGCAAGACAAGTCACAAGCCAGCTAAAAATGCCGGGTATCCGCCTTGTGCCCACCCCTAATTTTAATTGGATTTATTCACATTTTAGAAGAAAGAAAAAAAGTAATAATATTTTAATCGCGTGCAAATTACAATCGCCGAACTTTCACCGAGTAAAAACTTTGACCGTAGCCAACTTCTCATTTCCGTAATTTGTCTCTAAAATTGGTTTTCATTCCCGAGGAGATTTCTTCCGTAGTTCGATCAGAAGATCAACGAGAATATGTCGTGGCTGCGAACGGCCGTTAATAAGGCGGTGGAGGTCGGTAACCGAAAAAACATCACACGCACCGTCAGGAACTATGCCGACTCCGTCGTCCAGCAGGCTGGTCAAGCCGTCGCTGAAGGAGCTAAATTGCTCCAAGACCGCATTGTAAATTCACCTTTGCTTTTAATTATTCCCATTTCTGATATGTATTTAGGTCTAATTTTTTCTAGATTCTAGTTTTAATTTTGTGATTTTCACCATGTTTTTGAACATGGTGCTCCATAAATGTTCATTTTTTTCAAATCCGGTTATTAACTTGTATCCTACTCTCTTGAGCAATTGGAATAGTGACATTACAGTTGCATTACTTTAGAATTAGCATGAATAATCCGGACTGCAACTTTGCAGGGTGTTGGGGCCTTCAAGAGTGTTAATCAAACGATTCAGAGGTTGGAAGAAGCTGCAGTCTCATATAGAGGTCATGAAAGAGCATTGCTGATTACCAGATGGCTCTCTGTGCTTAAGGAGATCGATAGAGCTACTGAAAGTTCTGTAAAGGATAAACAAACGAGTTCAGAGGAACAACTTGCTTCTGATGAAGCAAAGAGACGTGAATGGGTATTTTTTTTGTTCCTTTTTTTTTTTTGTATAACAGGAAAGGAATAAGTGTGCAAAGAAGTTGATAATTCTCCTGGATCACAAAATATCAAATATACTACTTAGGTAGAGATGGTTATGATCCTTAGTGGTGCTGGGTTAAGAATCTTACAACTGATTTTGTAAAAGAGGAAGATGAAGAAGTTTATGAAGATGTCATCATATCATCCTGCATTTTAGAATATCAAGAATATTACTTACGTAGATAAAGATTATTATTTTTTAGTAGTATTGTGTAACTTTTTCTGTTAACGGGTTTGATTAACAGTAACTTCTTACTTCTTAGTACGATTCTGCTTCTAATTTCATGTGTCGTATTTATGAATTTTTTTCCAAAAGAATTCCTTCAGAAGATTTATTTCCGTGCGTAGGTTTTGTATTATGATCCAGATATAGGCGGTGAGCCACTAAACTTCCGTGATGTTTTTCTGCAAAGTCAAGCTCTGGAGGGCATCGTTCTGTCCATGGTATTCTTTCGCAACCTAATCTTGATCTTTTGGTAACAAGCAGTACCCTCTCTCTAGAATTTCCTTAAGTTTGGGTAAATATGTAAGGGTGGACGTCTAGGAACGTGAGAGATACAGCATCATTAATTCAATTTCTCGGTGTTAATTCGAGATAATTGAAATGTAAGATAATATATAGCTTGGAAAAATAAAGTAAAGGACAAACCGGAGTAGGCTCTTATATGACTGAGAGCCTGTCATTTATCTTGTTTCTCGGAATGTTTTGCATACAGTACTATGCCTATATTTTTGGGTTATGTGAAAAATTTGTACCATCTATGGGGGTTAAAGGTTGACTTTTCTATTACAGATTATTGAACCGCCCCATGACGAAGAAGTTACTCTACTCCTGGAGATATTTAGGTAAGTTGGCTGGCATTCCAAATTGGATTACCAAAATTTGGCTTCCAAAAAGAGTTTTTTTCTTGGAAAACTGGCACAATTCATTGCTATTTTACCTAATGCGATTATTCATAGAGCTTAACATTGTTTTCAGGCTTTGCTTGAATGGAGGAAAGGAAGTTCATGATGCGATAGTCAGCAGTATGCAGGATCTTGCTACAGTCTTTTCAAGTTACAAGGATGAAGTTTTGGTAAGCGCTTGAACAGTAAACGTCAGCATTATGTTAATTTATGGGTGTTTGGATCTCCTCCTAACTTGTTTATTCGTCTATGTTGCTTGGGCTGATCTTGTACAGGTTAAGCAGGACGAATTGCTTCAGTTTGCCCAAAATGCCATCACAGGGTTGAAGATTAATGCTGAAATGCTGAGGTGATAAATGAAGATATTAATGTGCTTTTGATCTCGTTTCTCTTCGTGAATGAGTGATAGAGCATTGCTCATCATGCATTGCTGTTGATTGAATTCATGTTTTCAGAATTGATGCTGAAGCTTCTGATATTCGAAAAAAACTCGAAAAGATGAATGCCTCTCAAATTCCACAGGAGAGTGAAGACAAGGAACTTAAAGAGGCCCCTTTGACAATAGAGGTGATAGTAGAATATCTCCAAACTCTTTTTTCTCCGTAAGCTCATTTAGGCAGCTCCATGTGATAGACTTCTCATTTTGCAGGCTTTCAAAAAAACACTTGCAAAGATTCGTCTTTGCTCCAGATTAGAAGGTCTTCTAGTTAGAAAGAGACAACTAAGCAATGGTGATTCACCGGATATACATGCTCAGAAAGTAAGTCTGTGAACTTTATTAGTCTCAAATTATATAAGTTGATTATCTTCTTGTTCTACTTGTTTGTGCTGATAGGGAGTGTTAAGACTTTCATGTATTCCATGACAGCATATACATTTCTTGATTTCTGGATGTTAAAGAGAATGTTAATCATGGAATATAATGGATATTTTGTCTTTGAACCAGGTCGACAAGCTCAGGGTGTTATTAGAATCTTTAGCAAATTCAACTTCCAAAGCTGAGAAACGAATATCAGAGAACAGGTTAAGCTTATCATCGAATCCAGTTAGTTTTCTTTTATCTGCCAATAAGACTTTTTTTATGTTGACTTTTGATATGACATGGCAAATTCACCAGAAAGGCTGGGTAGGTAGTAAGTTTTGTACAATTTGTGTTACTATATGGATGCTCAACAAATACTTCTGAGACAATGTGCAATTCAGTCCTGACTATTTTCTGCTTAACTCTACCTTATAACTTTTTAAACATTTTCCTTCTATATGCGTATCAAATTTGAACTATGGGACCGCCAAAACAAATTCGATTTCATCAAAGCTTGTGTTGTTGTACCTCTTAGTTCTATTGATCGGATGATTAGTCAGTTAAAGGAAACATACTGTCAATGGATACCAATTGTCCATTTGTCTTTTCGCAGACTTCAGAAAGAAGAGGCACTAAAAGCTCGTGTGGTGAAAGCAAATGAAACCGGCGAAAAGGAAAAGGTCTTTATCTCCTGCTTTATTTGTTCTTTTGGTTATTGACTACGGTAAAAACAAAAACAAAAACACTAATAGTGGCAGATTGTTTGGCATGTGCATCAGCTGCCAGTATTAAGGTATTTTCTATGATTTATTATGTACAGGAATTGGGTGCAGAAATTGCACAACTTGAGAAACAAAGAGATGAGCTGGAAGCCGAGCTGAAGAGGGTAATTTGTTCTTCTATATATATACATATATGGTTTCTTGCTTTATCCTGGAGGTTTATATACACACCTAAAACAGGCGAAATTTTTGTCACTTGACGTAATTGTATAAACGAAAGCTCATCATGCTGTTGAATTGAAACACAATGATTTCATTGATTCTATATATGTAGCTATGATTTTTGTGGTATGGAAGGTATATCAGTGAATACTCTTCCGTGTAGGTAAATATATCATTAGCTGCTGCTCAAGCTCGATTCCGTAATGCGACAGAGGAGAGGGATCAATTTGGTGAAGCTAACAATCAGATAATCGCTCACCTGAAAACAAAGGTGGCATTTTATTTTAGATGAGTAGCTCTCATACTTAATTATATCAACGTGAAATAATTTGCTTCTGTTGATTCCGCATGCAGGAGGATGATCTGTCCAAATCAGTTGTAGCTTGTAAGAAAGAAGCAGAAGTTATCAAGACGTGGATTAATTTCCTTGAGGATACATGGCTTCTTCAATGCTCATATACCGAAATGAAGGATAAGCAGACTTTGTATTTCTATCTACTCTCAGCTGTTTTCGCAATACATCTCGCTTTGCTGCACGAACACAATAAATAATTCACTGGATGCATGTCTTAGGGACGAATTGGAGAAACATGAGGATTACTTCTCGGATGTGGCCTTAAATATACTCTCTATGTACAAGGTAACCTCTGTAATTTATGGAAAGTTTAAACTAGTAATTGATAAATGACAGAGCTAACACAAAAATTCATATTGTACAGAAGGAGGTGGCACCTTTAATCAGTCGTATAGAAAATTATGTGGAAAATCTGAAGAATCTGGGTCCTGGGTAAATGCTTCTTGTTACATTGGATTGCTCCTATTATTGGTTACTGCCAAACACCTCTAGTTGGATTTGATTTGCACCTAGTAGTAGTGGTGACAGTTTTCGTAATGTGGTGGTGTTAGGTCGGAGAAGCCACCAAATGCAGATCAGGGGGATAATCAGGTTTCAAACCCGAGGAAGAGTCTGGAGCAGGAGTATCTAGATTATGAGACCAAGGTAAGAATTGCTGCTTAGTAGGTCCGATTGTTTTTTATTTTTCCATGCACGCTTGTGCTTTTTGGTTCTTTAATTTTATTTTCTCTTCTCGGTTACTGATCTGAGTTTATAAAAAAAATTAGATCATTACCACCTTCAGCATTGTGGATAACATGAAAGAGCATTTCCAGGTTCTCCAGAGCAAACTGGACAAGTGAGTGGAAACATAACTCCTTGAATTTTTACTAATTGGTAGAGTATTATTATTATTACTAAGTTGTGCACCCCTACATTATAATACCAGAAAGGACGACAGGCGTGTGAAAGAGCTATTTGATGACATGGAGAAATTGAGGCAGCAATTTGAATCCATAGCAAGGCCAACATTAGATATAGAGACTCCATCACCTAAAAGCAATGCTTCATCGCCCAAATCCCCCAAGCCCAGCAGTAGCATGGATGCTCCAATTGAATCAACTCTGACCCAAAAGCCAGAGTTGAGCAATCCTCCTGAGGCACCGACGACTACCGCTGGGTCCAGTCAGGAATTTAACCCTGAAGCAGAACTAGCCGAGCTTGAATCTGAATTTGGTAAAGTGGCTCGTGATTACTCTGCAGATGAAGTTGATGGATGGGAATTCGATGAACTTGAGAAGGAACTGCAGTAATATGATCATCACACGTCATGCTCACATACACTGATATGTTTTTCTTTTACCTTGTTTGTTTGGCTATAACTTCCAAGTTCCTTTGTTAATTTGTATGGTATAATTTATGATAACTGCTTCTCGACTCTTTTGTATGTCTACACTTGAAACAAATAAAAGCACTCATGTAATTTGAACTATGGGACCCTCAAGACGATATCGATTTTCATCAAAGATTGTCTTGTTACGCCTCTTAGTGCTATTGAGTGGGATGCTTGATTAATCAGTTGAAGGAAAATCACCATCAATTGATACCAATTGTCCAGTTGTCTTTTGGCACTAAAAGCTCGTGTGGTGAAAGCAAATGAAACCGGTGAAAAGGAAAAAGTTCCTTTTAAATTTATTAAATTTGTAATGGAGTAATTCGATTATATTTTCTAAAATCTTTTTGCCATCTAAACAACATTTGAGATAACTAGCATAGCAAGCAGTTAAACATCCGCTAACCATAGCATTTGAGTTCTCCGTTTAAGGTTTTGAAACAGAAAGTAAAGCTGATGGTTTAAACTTGTGAAAACTGAAAATATGAGGATTGATTTTGTGAATTCTTTATGGATGGTTTGACCCACTCATCAACATCATGGATCTAGCCCACTTAACGTCTCTCTTCACACTCATCTTGTTTTTTCTTTTTCATTCAACACATGTTTTATTCCCTCCCAATTTTGGTATTATTAAAATAATTCTCATCATTTAAAAAAAAAAAAATCATCAAAACTCGCACGCAAGCCACTTGTATTGGATGATGATACTCTCATGAATTTTTATTCTAGTATGAGATACGTGACGAAACTAACAAGTGAAAACTATTGCTCTAATATGTAATTAACAACTGATTTAATTAAAAATGTATATCATGATAACGAATTTTATGTCGCAATTCTGGATGATTTTTACTACTAAAAATTAATTTATACTTTCCTAGTTCCTTACAGCTGTTTGTTCTCCCCATATCAAATCAACTACTTCTTAATTTATTTTTTTGACGTCAAAAATTATAATATTATAGGTTAGATCGAAGCAAAATTGACCAGCACTAGAGTTAGAGTAAATGAACATGGACATTTTACCAAAAAAAAAAAGAAAAGAACATGGAATAAATGATGATGATGATACGATACGAATAACGAAGCTGTTTCATTTTCTCATCAACGGTTTCTAAAGTGCGCCAACCGTGCGCACAGGCACAGCCATGTCCTACGCATCTCTCAGCGTCAAGGACCTGACCAGCCTCGTTTCACGTTCCGGAAGCGGTTCGTCTTCTTCGCTGAAACCTCCGGGTCAGACCCGACCCGTTAAGGTCATCCCGCTCCAGCATCCCGACACCTCCAATGAGGCTCGTCCTCCTTCGATCCCTTTCGACGATATCTTCTCCGGATGGACGGCCAAGATCAAGCGCATGAGGCTCCTCGATTGGATTGATACTCTATTTCCTTGTTTCCGATGGATTCGAACTTACCGATGGAGCGAGTATTTTAAGCTCGATCTCATGGCTGGTATCACCGTCGGCATAATGCTTGTTCCCCAGGTATTATCTGCTTCTTCTATCTTCCCCTAAATTTCGCAAATATCTTAAGATATGTTTCTTTTGATCCATTTATCATTACCAACTCTGAAGCTTAAGGAAGCTGGAATTATTAATTTTAAAAAAGGAATCTGGAATTATTGGTTTTAAAAATGGAATCTGGATTTATTGGCTTCAATCCTAAACAACTTTCCTTGTGCTGCAGAATTGATTGAAGATGTGAAAAATGCATTGTTGTATAGCTTATCACTTATCAGATTATAAATTGAAGTTTTTTTTAGTAAAAATATGTATTGTTCTTCAATCTGTAATTTGATGTAAGTTTATATTTGCTGAATAACTTTTGATGAATTTGACCAGGCAATGTCGTATGCAAAACTAGCTGGCCTTCCACCAATTTACGGTCTATGTGAGTTTATTGTGATACAAGCTCTTGTTAATTTATATGAATGCTATGGAGGTCTCCTGCTCTTAATTTATAGAAATTCCTAATCATGTTAGCTTGATTCAATTTTATAACTTTGATGCAGACTCTTCTTTTGTGCCAATATTTGTGTATGCCATATTCGGTTCATCCCGTCAGCTTGCAATTGGACCTGTAGCATTGGTGTCTCTTCTTGTCTCTAATGCTTTAGGTGGAATCGCTGATTCCAACGAGGAATTACATATTGAACTGGCCATTTTGTTGGCGCTTTTGGTTGGAATCTTGGAGTGCATCATGGGGCTCCTAAGGTAAGCTTATTCTTTTCTTTAGAAATCAGAGAAGAAACGTTTATTATCTTGTCTGCTACTTATTTAACTTGCATGTGCAGTAAATGTTATCCATTAAAGCCGAAGTCCTCTAGTTATTGCTGTGTCATGTTGTATGTTCCTTGTTTGTGTTTTCAAATCCAGGCTAGGATGGCTTATTCGTTTCATAAGTCACTCAGTCATATCTGGATTTACAAGTGCTTCAGCCATTGTAATTGGATTATCTCAAGTGAAATATTTCCTGGGGTATAGCATTGCCCGGAGCAGCAAGATCGTGCCACTAGTAGAGAGTATAATAGCTGGAGCTGATAAGGTGAAACTTCCATTTTCAGTTTTCAACAGTCAAATATAAACATTTTTCTCTTTGGCTAAGGTCTTTAAAATCGGGATCTGTAAGTATGATCTAAACTGAGATTTTTGTTTTTCACCTCTTTATTTTTCGATCTGCACGTTCTTTTTCTACCCACTGCCCCCGAGGACTGTAAGTACTTAAATGATTGTCAATACCTGGTGGTATACCTTTTAGTATATCTGGCTCTCCCTATGATCGCATGTAGCTTAAACTGTACATTGCATATTCTTGGTATGATGATTTTGCTTGTATATCATGGTTTTAATTGGTGAATCAGTTTGGTAAAGAAAATGGTTTTGTTTCTACTTATTTCTACTTTGTTTAGAAGGATCTTTTTTTGCTTTTGTAGTTTCAGTGGCCACCTTTCTTGATGGGATCCCTCATTCTAGTGATCCTTCAAGTGATGAAGCATGTGGTATGAGCCTTGTTCTTCTCAGAGTTACCAGGGATACAGTACTTTCCTCAATTAATGTGATAATAAGGTCACAGTGTTTCATGGCAGGGAAAAGCAAGAAAGGAACTTCAGTTCCTACGAGCAGCTGCGCCACTCACAGGGATTGTGCTCGGTACAACCATTGCAAAAATGTTCCATCCACCTTCCATCTCTCTGGTCAGATCGCTGAAGAACAAACTAAATTTACTGTGGTATCCTTGTTGAGCTACATAGTGGTTAAGTGTTTGGAGTAATAGCAATATTTGTTATGTTTCAGGTGGGAGAAATACCTCAGGGCCTTCCAACATTTTCTTTCCCAAGGAGTTTTGATCATGCAAAAACATTGCTTCCAACATCAGCTCTCATTACTGGTGTTGCCATCTTGGTGAGACATCAACATCGTTATTTTGTCCCAGTGGGCATATGGGAGATGGCTTATCTGACTTCCTGCGGAAAAAAGAAGAGAATTTCTTGTTTTGATTTGGATGCAGTAACATGTCAATTGATATTACATTTTGTCGTTCCTTAATAAAGTAGTACTACATTTTGTTATCTAGGAATCTGTGGGAATTGCCAAAGCACTTGCAGCAAAAAACAGATATGAGTTGGATTCAAATTCAGAGGTATTCTACTTGACTATAGAAACTAGAGTAGGAGCCTAATCGTTATAGACAATATTGCGGGCCATTTTCATTGAAAGCTCAACTGCTTTGGCTCTTACTTGACAGTTATTTGGTCTTGGTGTTGCAAATATTTTGGGGTCATTATTTTCCTCATACCCATCGACAGGTATGTTATCTTGTGATGATAAAAGCCATTAATAAAGGACATAAGGATTTAATCTGTTATACGGTTTATAGATATATTGTCTAAGCTAATTAACATAAATTTGATGAATCTGTGAATGTCCTGAATGCAAAAATTAGGATCCTTTTCTAGGTCAGCTGTGAATAATGAAAGTGAAGCTAAGACTGGCTTATCAGGAATTATAACAGGAATCATCATTGGATGTTCTCTACTGTTCTTGACACCGGTGTTTAAATACATACCACAGGTCTGTCTGCGTGTGGTGAATATTTCAGTTTCCAGTACTTGCTGCTCTTTCTGCAACTTTGGAGAATTGCAAAAGTAGATTATGGCTTCTAACTTTCAATCTGTTGCTTATCTCTCTTGAATTCACAGTGTGCTTTGGCGGCAATAGTGATATCTGCCGTTAGTGGCTTGGTAAGTTCAATTAACCTACCTGCCAAGGAGCGAAAATGATTTTTTTCTTCTGATTTCTCATTAGCACTTTTGGATGTTTACCGTTAGGTGGACTATGACGAAGCTATTTTCCTGTGGCGTGTGGACAAGAGGGATTTTTCTCTTTGGATCATCACTAGCACCACGACTTTGTTCTTCGGAATAGAGATCGGTGTCCTTGTTGGTGTGAGTATATAGAGACTCTTAGTATGTTCAGATTCACCGAACTAATGTATATATGAGTTCTGCAAAGCCCTCTAAGGACTCACGCAGTTGCAATGCTTGCAATTTTAGGTTGGTTTTTCACTAGCATTCGTTATCCACGAGTCTGCAAACCCTCACATTGGTAAGAGGAATTCCGTGTAATGGCCTCTCGGTTTTATGCATAATGAAAAAAACTGGGTATTTTTCTAACGTGTTTCCATGTTTTATCTTGATTATTATTCTCCTGGTAGCTGTCTTGGGGCGTCTTCCAGGCACCACTGTGTACAGAAACATAAAGCAGTATCCAGAGGCTTACACATACAACGGGATTGTGATAGTCCGAATCGATGCTCCTATTTACTTTGCCAACATAAGTTACATCAAGGACAGGTGAGAGAGGCATTTACTTATTCCTTGTGCTATGAATCTAGAGAAAGATTAACAAGCTGTTTATTTTATTTTCTTTTTTTCTTTTTTGTTAAGTGCAGACTACGAGAATATGAAGTTGCAGTTGATAAATACACAAACCGGGGACCGGAGGTGGAGAGAATCTACTTTGTTATCCTGGAAATGTCTCCTGTTACGCACATAGACTCGAGCGCGGTGGAAGCCTTGAAAGAACTGTATCAAGAGTACAAAACAAGGGACATTCAGCTAGCGATATCAAATCCGAACAAAGATGTTCACTTGACAATAGCAAGATCAGGAATGGTAGAGCTTGTAGGAAAAGAATGGTTCTTTGTGAGAGTACACGACGCCGTACAGGTGTGTCTTCAATACGTACTGAGCTCAAACTTGGAAGACAAGAAATCAAGTTTCTCGAAAAGGTACGGTTGCAACAGTAATTCGTCCTCCTCCAACGCGCTGTTGAAGGAGCCATTGTTGTCACCGTAGAAATAAAGGGTATGTAATTTGTAAGTAATAGCTCTGTGTATAGTTGTTGCAATTTTGTAAACAGCACACCATCTTCATTGTAACCCCCCTATATAGCATTCTTACGCTCTACTTTTACCACAAATAATAAATAGACCTTGCTAGTTTTTTTTTTGGTTTGAAGCGTTTTATCAGTTAAAAGATTGCTGTTTGATGGCTTAGAAGTGGAAATTTGTTCTGGAATTAGAAGCGAAACAGAGTTGTTCTTGAGTGATGTCTCATTTGATAGCCCGTACGGGTCGGCTCCAGCAGCCGCCTAATTGCCGGGTACTGTATTTCCTCAGGATCTTTGAAGATTTTGAGATGATTGATCCTGATTCTATCCAATTGCCTGTTTTCCAATAATTTGACGATTGGGGAATGTTAATAGCTGCTTGGTTGCTATGATGGATTTTATCTTTAGTTTTTGCATTGTTCAGGTGCATTCCATTTAGATATACTGTAGAAACTCGGAAGAAGTTGTTCAGGTCCAAGTGTTGATGATCAGTTTATCTAGTGGACCTGGACTTTTGTTTCCCAAGGTACACAAAGCTTTAGCGTTTCTTTTGTTTAGAGTCAGTACAGTTGTGCCACTTTACCTTCTATTCTTTATTATCCAAGTTTCATCATATTCGATTGGAGTGATTTAGGGAGGGTGGGAGAATGATGAGACAGTCAGGGAGGCTGCAGCCAGGGAAGCTGTCCAACAAGCAGGAGTTCGAGGCATTTTAATGGTGAAACAACCTTTAATTATCCACCACACCCACTTTTTCAGATCCTTTTGTATGCCAATTATGGATGGATATGTTATCATGGGCTGAAAAGACCGCAGACTGGTCCAGCCTGTCCCTGGGCAGACCTACCCCGGGTTAGTTTGGCCCATGATTACATCGGTAATGACTAGCAAAGCACATAGGCTTTGTACAGAATGCGTAGAAACAACTTGCAGGATTTGTTGGGAGAATACGAGTTCAAGAGCAAGAGTCACCAAGACAAATTTAGTCCAGAAGGTGTATGTAAGGCGACAATGAATGCTCTGTATGTGAAGGAAGAGCTGGAGTCATGGCCAGAACAGGAATCGAGAACTCGGACATGGCTCACGATTCCTGAAGCACTAGAGAAATGTCGGCACACATGGATGAAATGTGCCTTGCAAGAAGGCTTCTATAAGTGACACCAGGACAAAGGACACAAACTACTAATCCAATCATCCTTTTTCTTTCTATATTCATTTTTTGTCAACATAGGAGTTTTGTTCTCTCTCGTACACCCAGAATCAGTATTCATAACTCAGTTTCTTGTGCACATCTGACTTAGTTCCCACTGTACTGTTATTACTTCCTCAAACAGTAATATTATAGGCTAAGCTCATTCAAAAAGACTTGTTAATGCTAAATAAATCTGTCCGTACATGCGATTCATTATTTTATACAAAAAAAAACAAAAACAAAAAAACATATAAACAAAAAGACATCTGAGATTCGAAAGTGGTGTCTACACATAATAGATGATACACCCTAAATATCTCCTACCACTCTATAGTTTTAACTTTATTAACAAAAATATTAATAAATCATTATGAGAGATAGATAGATAGATAACCTGACCTGCTGGCACAAGGGCTTAGAGAGCTTTTGTCTTACAATGGACAGAGTAGCCTCATGCATTGCCTAATGCTCAATCTTCCAGATTCAAAACATAATCATACACTGAGAGATTCAGCCAGCAGAATTTTCGTCTAGAACAATATCCGCAGGGTCACCAATCCATGGCCGGCCTTCCCTCCAAAGGAATTTTATTCTCAATTTCCCATTTGCATCAACTCCCACAACATGTCCTTTACTTGCATGTGTCTCCATTCCCCAACCCCACCGAGGTGTAACCAGTCCATCCTTTATCTTTACCCGGTCTCCAATTTTGAACGGCCTTAGACGTTCCATTTCCCCGGCTTTGCAAAGCCATAGCCTGTCTAGGAAACAGAAAGATACCCATAAGTCTCCATCCTCCATTCTGTGAACCACCCCTATGCTCGAAGGGTTCACCTCTCCCCACTGGTAAGTGGGTGTTGTGATGCTTGCCTTGACCCGAACCCAGTCCCCAATCTTGACCTCCTCTTCTTCTATGGTTTCCACTTCTGATGGGTCAAGCATCCACGTTCTAGAGCCGGCTGGTGTGTATATCCGTAGCTTACCATCCGCATCAATGGCTGCTATGGTTCCTACACTCCCGTGGCTATGACCTGACCACCCAAACCTAGGCTGTTTCACTGCCAGTTTGACCCGAGTTTTTTGTCCAACCACAAGCTTCTTTGCTTTCTCTAGGTGCGAAGAGGACCCCGCCCATCTTTCTTGCTCGCCGCAAAACGAAACGGAAGTGGTTCCGTCCCACTCGTCTCCCTCATATCCTACTCCATGCACCACACCAACACTTCCTGGTCCAATGGATTTCCAACTAGAAACACCTTCTCTAACTCTTACCCATTCTCCAACCTCAAACATAGGCTCCACTTCCAAGTCTGCTGGATCTCCTCTCCACAACCCAGGCAATCCAAAGAAAGCAACCCTTACTTCTCCATCAGCATGAATAGTGGTTATGATACCTCGTGATTCGGGCTTAGCTCCTCTCCAGCCCCATCTTGGTTCTGTTATGCCCTTCTGGAAATGCACAAACTGGCCCACTTTGAGAGCTGGAATCTTCTCTAAATCTGTGTAATGCGTACTCCATCTTCCTTTTCGGAAACAACAAGCCAACTCCAAGTAACCTGTTTCCTGTATGCTATGAACGACAGCAATACTCTCCCTTCCTACACTAAACCAATCATAGCTTGGTCTGTTTCCCAGGCTTGGTTTTGAGCGCACCCAATCACCAACTTCAAAACCTGAGAGCAGCTCTGCATCTCCAGGTGAGACTTTCCATAGCGTCTGTCTACCAGTCACCTGCGCCTACAGGAGAACAAAAACAATCAAAACCTCGATTTTGAATTAATGCTGAAAACAAAAAGCTGAGGACAGCCCAATCAATCCAGGGAAATTATCCATTTCAGAAACTTACACTCAGAGTCCCATCCATGTCGATTCTCGCTATTTTACCAATAGTTGCTGGAGTCTCATTTGACCATCCAAGTCGTGGTTGAGTGATAGATGGTGTCATATGAATCTCTTGCCCCACATGAAAGGGTACAACCTTTTCAATATCTGTCACAGAACATGAAAATGGTTTGCTCCTGAAACAGAAAGCTATGCCCACATCACCATCTTCGTCCAAGCTGTGCATAATGCCAATACTGTTTCGAGTGATGTCTTCCCATCCATATTTCGGGGAAGACACTGATGCTTTCACTCTGACCCAGTCACCAACCTGCTTGTGGTACAAAGGCTCAGTGTTAAACGAATCAAATCTCTTCACATTCTGAAAATCTAGCTGAGATGCATTTAGAGAAAAGATAACCAAATTTTCTCATCCTTGTGACTCCATAAGAAAACCAGCTTTACCTTGAAATCATCAATCTTTTCCATGTCTGAAGGATCTGCCTGCCACGGTATAGGTCGGTTTGGTATTTCAATTATAAGAAGACCATCATTCTCTATTTCACTAATTTTGCCAACACTGTGATGAGTCTCACCACCCCAAGCATATCGAGGTTCAGCAACTGACCGCTTTACGCACACCCGATCACCAATCTATAATATGAAGAAAACTGTTGGATTGAACTTCTGATAAAAAGTAAGAACTGTTTGTAAGAACTTTACATAATAGTATATTACCCTAAAGGGAGCAACGGGTTCAACTTCCTCAGGTTCACAATGCCAGGGATTTGGAAGATAACTTAACTCCACGAGGAGGCTGCTATCTGGCCTTACACAATAAACAATTCCCATACTCCCTGGGACAACAGATCCAAAACCGTGTTTTGCTGAAGTCAGATTCTGACGGATACGGACCCAGTCCCCAACTTTGAACTCTTCCACACGTTCCATTTCAGCAGGATCAGCTTTCCAGCCTCGAGATGCACCAGGAAACCCAACTCGTAAGATCCCATCCTCATCGACACATAAAACAGTTCCGACACTATCACGTGATTGGTTACGCCAACCAAACCTAAAAGAAAATCAGTCAACACCATATATGGTTATGATTTCAGTAGATAAATGACACCATAATTTCTAACAGCTTTTGTGGCTCCAACTTGATAGTTTTGACCGGTTTAGAACCGAAGCTTAATTCTTCAGAGCCAGAATAGACAAACAGTCAAAGAGGAAGCTTTTACAAATCACAGAAAAATTCACGGTTACAAATACTTCATCCAAGATATCAGGCCAAGACAATCTACATACTACACGGAAAGCAGTTACAAACCTTGGCTCTTTGACATCTGTTCTGAGTCTTACATGCTGGCCCCTGTCTAATGGAATCAACTTAACAACTTCATTTGCTACCACACGAGCTTCACCAGAACGAGCTTCACCAGAACAAAATGCGACAATCATGTCCTCCTTCTCGAGAATGGTTTGCACAAACCCAACACTCTTAGGCTTAGCACCTTGCCATCCATGTAAGGGTGTTGTTATGCCTCTCTTGAACTTCACCCAATCCCCTACCTCATAACTGAGAATTTGAAATCAGCGTAAATTAACTGATAAAGGTGCATATCAACAGAAAGATTTAAGAAGAAGTCCTCACATTGTAGGTGATAGATGAACTCCCCTTTTTAATAGTGCCTCCATGAGATCCTCTGAAATCCATTCTCTTGGAAGGGCTTCTAAGAAATCACGTACTGTCTTGCCACTGTTATTCAATATTTATATAAATTTTGATCATACGAAGAAGAGGGCAATGGCAAATTCAAAATGCTAGCTTCTGAAGTAAAATTTGTATGAGTGGCTCTCACAACCCCTGACAGGCAACTAACATTACTCCAGTGCAATGAATATACCCCTTCCTTTCAACTATTTAATATTTATAATAGCATGACGCAAAAAAGATATATATTTATAACCGCATTAAGGTGTGCATCAAATTAGTGCTTGCCTGTGGTTTCTGACGTCTACGGCAGCATCAGGACTTCTAAGCATCACAATTAACCAATCAAGGTTTTCACGTATCATCTTTGCTGCATCTGCTGCTATATGGAATGCATTGTCTCCTTCATCATCCTTATAATAATGACACAGAAGAAGACAAGTCAAGTGACAAGGTAAAAACATCACATCTTAAAAGCCAGCTCTGACCGCATAAGGACCTAACTCAATGAGGAACCTACAAACATTAGATGCACAAAGCCTTGCCCCTACTTATGCAGAGAACATATTTTCCGAACCAATATATTCATGTCAAACACTACTTAAACACAGACTGAAGCAGTAATGAGTGTAAATTAAAACAGCTTATTTCTATTACCCATATTCAGTTAAGCTTAGCCTTTCCGTGTTTTGAATACACAATGCCTCCATGATAAGAAAAGGAGAGTATCGCTAACAAATAACTCAAAACCTACGGAAGCCACAAAATTACCTGAATATTGCAGTCCGAACCAGACTCCAGAAGTAGCCTAACACAGGAGTTCGCCCCTCTGGCCAAAGCCATATGAAGGGGAATTGTGTTGTGAACATTCCGGATGTTGGCATTCACACCAGCATCGAGAATGACCTATCAAATTAGACAGATGTGGTTGACTGTAAGACAGAATATAGCAATTGAAATGAAAGATGAGTGAAATGTATGTAGCTCTATCAACAGTGAAGATACTTGGCACACTACACCGTCTTTTCCCTCAACTACCACTACAATTTTCGATTCACACCATGTATCATTTACTTCTCTGAAAGGGAAAGCGTTGAACTCTTGGATTTAAGAAATGTATGGTGCTTCAATACAGCCATATATCAACACTGACAAGACATAATACTATTCTGCTTCTTTAAAACATCAACTTTAATACGTTATTGGTAGGGAAGGATCTTACTCGCACAAGTTCCACATTATTAGCCATAGCAGCAGTATGCAACGCTGTTCGCCCATGCTGAGCATCTTGCGCAGTCGGATCTGCTCCAGCCGCAAGCAATATCTGGACTAGCTCTCTACCTTCTGCAGCAGTAGACATGGTAAGTAAACTGATTTATATAATAAAACGAATAAAGACACGACATCCAATAACTTCAACTTTGATACATCCAATTATTGTAGGCAATAGCAGGAAACATTTCAAATAAACATCCTTTTTCGTAGAGTACAAAACTACAGTAACTGGTCTTTTAGATTTACTACATTAAAAACCCATTCGAAAAGCTTGAAAAAATTGTTATCGTTCAGAGATGACAGTAATCATTGTGTCTAACCAATGAAAGATAAAAATTCGTAGAGTCCACATAAAATATCAGATATTCATAATACAGAAGTCTTATTCGTTAAACTTGGCATTGAAGAAAAGGAAAAGAGTAGAAGAGACCACATAGATATCCTCATACTTAAACCAAACAAAAGATACTATGATTTCATCATTACCTTTTTCATGATCTTTCCTTATAGCAGCAGCCATACACAGAGCAGTGCCAACTGGACTTGGGATATTAATTGCCTGAGAAATTTCTTCTGGACTGGAAACTTCCACCCATCTCTTGATAATAGCAACATTCCATGTTGCTACACACATATGTAACGGTCTGAAACAAACATAAAAGTATAAAGACCTATAGCATAAACAACAGAAACATAGGTTTACAAATGGAATATGTAATGGACATGTTTTAGCATGTACAATGCTACTAATCAAGATAAGTTCTAACATAGATGCAAAATAGGAGTATAAGAACTAAAAAACACCCAAATAGATTTAGGTTCTGTAGTCAGAAGTCAGAACTGGCTTTAAAAAGGCCCAGTGGTAAACCTAGCCAGTGCCAGATCTTATGGTTCTGTCTACCTAGCTTAGAAGAGTTTAGTTTTGTACTTACGTCAGGCACTTTGCATTTGAAACAGCCATTGATCTAGATCCCCCATTTTCCAGTATAACAATCGCACAATCTGTGTATTTCTTGGCAACAGCTCGATGCAGCACAGTTTCGCCTTCATCATCAACTGCATTTGGATCAGCTCCAGCTACCAGCAATTCCTATTAAACAGTATCAATAAGAAGAGAGAAATTATTAACATGATAATAGATATAAGACTAGCATAATGTCTATATATTTCAGATAAGTGGAAGATTTGTGAACATGTGGTGGAAGCTTTAAAGCGAGTGATAGCTTCTTCGGGAGCAGAGACTTACACGCATACAATCAGGTTGGCCATGGTAAGAACACACATGAGCAACAGATGGGCCAGATCCTTCCCGCAGTCTGGACCTAACATTAGCCCCCTTTTTTATGAGAACATGAACACATTGTGGAGATCCAGCTGCTAAAGCAAATACAAGAGGAGGATCCCCATCTTTGTCTACAATATCTACATTCGCTTCCCTATACTCCAATATAGCCTCCACAAGCTCGGCACTGCCACGTCTGCAAGCTAAGTGAAGAGCAGATTGACCATCAGCGTTTTGCGCCTCCAATAGAGATCGCAAAGTGCTCCCCCCGCCTCCAGCTGCAGCCTTTGCTAGTATATTTCTACTCCAAAAAAAATACAAACCAATGTAGTTGAGAATAGGTTGTTTATAGCTAGTGAAAGAAAAGGATTAACTGAAATTCCTGGCAGATACCAACCTTACACCTTCAGAGTCTCCCTCCAAAACAACCCGATGTAGGTTGTTAGGGTTATCCTGAAAGACCCCCATGTTAGTTGCACGAGTTGCTTCTACAATGTTTACTCCACATACTTTGGTAAACCCACTACATCATACATGATTTATAAAACTGTTAGACGAACATATATAGGCATGATGACACAAGCAATCTTAGCTGTTGATGCTAATGTTAATTTACAATCGTTTAACATAGGTGAAAGGGTCTTCTTTACTGAGAAGCAATGAAAACAGGGATACCATAAAACAAAGTAATCTTAGAGACTTATTTATAACTCTTACTTATCAGGGCTTGCTGAAGGGCTACGTGGTATCTCTTGTAGATGACGAAGAAATGTAGCGAGCATTGCATTAAAGGTTGGTCTTTTCGACGGTTTAAAATGAAGACATTCACCAATCATTTTCCATAATTCTCGAGGAATTCCCACACCCACTATACGTTCATACTGTGGTGGTACTTTTCGAGCTTTCACAACAGCTTGAAAAATTTCTTCTCTACTAAGACCATCCCACCTGTAAGATTAAGTGATAGTTAGCACAATGGTGGACACAAAACACAAATGAAAAATCCAGTCGGAAGAGGCTTCACATACGGAGTGGAGCCAGTGCACATCTCTACTAGCGTACAACCAAAACTCCATGCATCCGACTCTGGAGATACACCGCTTGCATCCTCCCAGAAAAGTTTTTTCACTGGCCCCCAAGCCTCTGGTGCGGTGTAGTGTGGACTGAGTGTTATACAGTCCGTGTATAGAGTGATTTTTGAAGAATCAAACTCTGGTCGAGTTTTCTGGCATGTTGGCTTCTTTAGGATGGGAGCAAGCCCATAATCAGAGACCACAGCATTGCCGCTTCCATCCAAAAGAAGATTAGAAGGTTTTATATTCATACATATAACACCTGCTGCATGGAGTTCTGCAACCCCTCGAGCAACATCAGCCCCATATCTACAGTTGATAAAAAAATTAAAGTCACAACAAGAGCAATGGATTAATACATATGTTGGTAACAGGAGGAATTTTCTAAGTTCAAAACTTAAAACAACATGAGGAGCATGTGAAAGGAGATTAAAAAGAAACTCATGTATTCACTACTGACAATCTGCACAATTTTTTGCTTGTTTTGATATTTCAAAGCATTCAAAAATAATTTCGGGTCATATACTTCAGAAGGAAGCATAATAATGTGATGGGACTTTCTCAGAGAAACCATGAGAAGTAGATGTAAACCTCCCGCAAAGCGTATATCTTCCATAGCAAACTTTATAAGCATAAGTGTTTCAATTCTAAACAAGACATGTAAGAAAAGCAGTGGTAGTACGAGCATTTTCAATTGGTATATAAATATCTCAACAAAAGGCCAATTATTTGAACCCCAACACGAGTATAATCTGCATATGATCTTACCATGGAGATGAACAACAAGACTTAAGGCTCCCACTACTAAAAAAGCAAGGACTAGTACAAAAAAATGTCTTTCTATTGACAGATGAAAACTGGCTGCAGCTAGTAATGACAAAGAGATATGACAACTACTTCAAGTTGTCTCATCTTCTAAGAGAGTCAGAGTGCCAGCACGAGAACATCCAAAACTAAACTATCTACGCACTTGCTACATATTTCTAACAGCAATCACACCAAGTCGGGTTTAGCCCAGTAACTTCCAATTAGGAGACAGGCTAGCAAAGTTTAAAACTTTATGTACAGAAATGATCGCAGTAAAGCCAGAGATTAAGCTAAAAGTATAAGAGAAGCAAAAGAGTAACCTTAAAATCTGCTCCAAAGTGAGCCTGCCTTCATTGCGTTGCATCTCAGACTGAACAGACCCATAGCACCTATCCATCAAAAGACAAAGAGATCCCTCCATCTTCACAACCCCATGGAAAGTACAAACATTCCGACACCACATCGATGCCCTCCGCAAGCTCTCAAGCTGTCCCTGCATCCACTCCACATCCATTTCCTCCGTCAAAATCATCTTTTTCACCGCCACACGGTGCTTACACCTTCCACCACGGCCTGCAACAGTCGCATCCCACATCTCCACTCCTCCTCCGGGACTACCAATGCTCTCTTCCACAATCTGCCTCACCAGCTTTATCTCCGGGTGAGCTCCAACCTCGATCACTGGACCACACGAGCTATTACGCGAGCTAGAGGCATGGAATCCGCGTCCAGCACGAGCTCCATCTTCATCAGTTGCATCTTCTTCATCGTCTTCGTCCTCATCGTCAGTATAATCGCAATCGAAGTTAGCGCCGCCAGATGCGGCGTGGATGAGGGCAAGCATAGCGTAGTTCTTCCGCAAGCCCTGGACAGAGTTCCCAACAACAGACACGTGGCGGCAGCGGGGACAAGTGAGGCTAGTGTCGGAAGAGGTGGAGAACATCTTTGACAAGCAATCCTTGCAGAAGCCATGACCGCATTGAAGCAATAGAGGAACTCTCTCGTCCTCATTATAGCGCGTGTGACACACGGAACAACAAGGCACCTTCACTCTCGCCACCATGAGAGCTCCAACAAGAGAAAGCCCTAAATTTAGGTCTGCGAGATCAGAGAGTAAGAAGGAGTGAAAGGCCAATTGAGTTGAGAGTTGTTCAGAACATATCGAAGAAAAAACTCAGAAAAGTCGATCCAGATCAAGGGGAGAAGAACAGATCCATGGAGAAGAAAAAGGTGAAAAATTGAAAGGTAGATCAAAATTGCTGGGAAAATCAGACACGTTTTGAGTCGAGCAAAGAAAATTGTAAGAAAAATGTGAAAAAGGTTCTTCATCAGGGTTTTATAGGATCATTTTCTTTTTT